>REGO01000146.1:2255224-2266872 GCA_010120015.1 Rhombomys opimus | reverse complement strand
CTCTCCTCTCCTTCTTCTCCTATCTAGTGCTAATGGGTGAAATCGGGGGATAAAGGGTTGGAAAAAGAAGAACCCACAAAATATCAAAAGCCAGCTACAGGAGGGAAGGATAGATGGGTGGAAGGAGGGAAGAAGGGAAGGGGAAAGGAGGGAAGGAGGGAGGGAGGGAAGAGAAAGCAAAGCTTTTGTGCATTGAGTGGGAACAGCTCTCTGACAGTGACTTGTGTGGAAGGAAGGACCTGAGCTTGTCTGTCTCTCCTTTTCTGTTTTGTTTTTTAGCTGTGCTGTAACTGTGTAGTACCTTGAACTGTGTAGGCCTTGAACTCTTAATCCTCCTGCCTCAGTGTCCTGAACGCTGAGATTGCAGACATGTGCTGCCACTGTGCCTAGATTCTTGTTTGTTTGTTCTGCAAGGATTCAGATCCGACAGGACTGTCCGTGGTCCTTACAGTTGCAGTACGGTCAAGCACCACACACTTGCTCTGGTTGGCACTTTGCCACAGACACCACATCTGGTTTCTGGTTACCTGTGATGCTATGTGCCAGGAGCTGAGCGCATCAAATATTGCATTGGCACGGACCTTAGTATGTTCAGACTCGGTGACACAGTTAAGCTGAATCCCAGCCATTTCCTTGGGACCCTTCCTAATACCAATTTTCATGACCATTGGTGTCTTGTCAGTGCAACAGAAACCACAGCAGTGGTCTTTTGGAGTTCATGAACTGGGCAGAACAATCCAATTGTCCTTTCTTGGAGCCAGGCATAGTGGTACAGCCTTTAATCCCAGCACTCAAGAGGCAGAGGCAGGCGGATCTCCAAGTTTGGGGCCAGCCTGGTCTACACGCAGGCAAAACACTCATACTTAGTACAATAAGTACCTTTAAGAATTAGCAAGAGAGCAGGAAGCATCTCTAATGTCTAGACCGGGGAGCAAAGCCACTGGAATTGCTGAACCTGGGGTACCTGGAGGGGCTGAGCAGCGCCCCTCCCACGTTGGAAAAATCTGGCGCTCTTGCCTCTGTTTCCCCACTTGCAGGCGACCCACTCAGACCTCTAAGGAAACTCTACGAGGAGCTGGATGCTGGTGTCTCTGGGTGGGATGCCAAGGAGTTGGTTCTGCGTCGGTTGCTGGAGAAATACGCCTCCAGAAAGAACCAGCAACTACAGGAGAGGAGTGTCAGGGCCCCCAGCCTCACGAGAACAGGAAGCCAGGAGAAGGAGCAAATCTCTCTTCCTCCTCTTGCCTTACTGTCGCCCTCTTGTGGCCTTTATTGTCAGAGCCTAAGACTGAGGTCGCTGGCGGCAGTTACGTAACTTCCTATGCAGCGCTCCAAGGTCTCATAGTGGGAGAGAGAAAGTGGGGGAAACAAGAATTTGGAGCGCAAAGCTGTAAAATGTAGTAATTAGTAGCAGAGAGGTCTTTATATGTATACGGAGCTGGATAGTTGGCTCTTCCAGACAGCAGAGGTTTTATTCCTAGCACCCACAAGACAGCTCCTCTAACTCCTGAGCCAGGGAATTGGCGCCCTCTTTTGGCCTCTCTGGGAACTGCATGCACGTGATGCGTATGCAGGCAAAATACAGATAAATTTTAAAAGATTATACATATTTACAATGTAGTTATTTGTGTGTCTGCATATATGTCCTTTCCCATTTGTGCCCATGTGGCAGTTGGAGGACAATTTACAGGAGTTGGTTTTCTTCTTCCACCACGTGGCTTTTGGGAATTGAATTCAACTCATCAGGCTTGAATGCAAGCGGCCACTGAGCCATCTTGCCAGCCCTAAAAAGCATCTTTTAACTCCCATCTCCATGCAGCTTCTACCCGACTAAGCCTTAAAATTAACTGTACCCTCTTATAGGAAGCCAGTGGTGAAAGCTGACCATTTCCCAAGGAGGCCATCTTCCGATGTGCCCAAGAGGAAAGTCAAAGTGGAAGAGCTTCCAGAATTCAGTGTTGAGGAAGGAGAGGGAGCCAAAACAGCCAATGGACCTAGGACGAAGTCCTTCCAATAGGAAAATCAGGGTCTAAGCAAGGAACCTGCCCTCATCCCAGGAAGGGTTTTGCTATTCCTGACCAGTGAGAATTAAGAAGGGTTTTGACCAAGAGTCCCATCCTCCCTTGCTTCCCTTTTCTGAATGGAAGCCTGACCCAACTGCACCCTTTCTTGCCCCACCCAAAGCCACTGGGTGCATTTGTGAAGTGCAGATGATTTGTTTAATGCGTCAATGCTGAAGCTGACTGAGGGACTGTGTGCTCAGTCCCCCCAAAGCCACTGGGTGCATGTGTGAAGTGCAGATGATTTGTTTACTGCGCCAATGCTGAAGCTGACTGAGGGACTGTGTGCTCAGTCCCCCCAAAGCCACTGGGTGCATGTGTGAAGTGCAAATGATTTGTTTACTGCGCCAGTGCTGAAGCTGACTGAGGGACTGTGTGCTCAGTACAATGACTACATGGGACTTGGGGTAAATGTATTCTGTAAAGAAAAGCAGGTATTTGGCTCAGAGAGGCATTGACACGCAGACATCTGAGTCTTCATCTTCCTGGGCACCGGGCCAAGCTTCACTTCCTCGTAGGGACTGCCAGGTTTAGCAAGTAAAAGTACAGGATTTGAATTTCAGATAAACAACCAAGAATTTCTCAGCATAAGTGTCTCCTGTGCAATATTTGGAATGTGGCTAAACTAAGACATTATTTATGATCCCTTGTTCTCCTTCCCTTGCTGTAGAGGTCGCCATGGGACAGTTCTGCTCTATGGAAGGCTGATGGCAACAGTGTTAGTGTGCCCCAGAGCTCTTCAGGAAGTAGAGAAATCTGAGAAGCCAGAGCAGGGCCAAGTCACGAAACCGAGACTGGCTTCCCAATGTCTTGAGAGGACAGGCCCCTGTCCCCAAACCTGCAACAGACTACAATGTCAACCAGACAGGAACTTCCATGTCAGAGATGGCTCAGTGGAGGAAAAGGTGCTTTTTGCCACCAACCTGATGACCTGCTTTCGACCCCTGGAACCCAGTGGTCTTAGAAGAAAACCAACTCCAGGAAATTCTCTTTTGGTGGTGGTGGTGCTGTGTGTGTATGTGTGTGTGTGTGCAGGAGCGG
The DNA here is from genome assembly GCA_010120015.1 of Rhombomys opimus. NCBI lineage: Eukaryota > Metazoa > Chordata > Mammalia > Rodentia > Muridae > Rhombomys > Rhombomys opimus. The sequence goes on along the minus strand of REGO01000146.1, from coordinate 2,263,771 downwards.
GGAGGAAGGGTGTTGGAATGTTTCTGTGCCCTGTGTAAAGGTCGTCCTTGTATACTCAAATGCTGATTTCTGTCCCAGCAGAGCGGAGTACAGACCCGACTTTGGTATTGTTAATCACCTGTCTCAATGTTTGGTAAACACTGTTCTTCTCCATCGCCTTCTGATTGGTTAAAGAAAGGGCTGAGCGAGCCAACAGCAAAGGCAGGAAAGGGAGGCAGGACTTCCAGAAAGATAAGAACTCTGAGAGAGGGTGGGGGGGGGGCTCGAGGAGGTGGGCCAGCGGGCACAGAGGAAGAAAGAGGGTGCCGGAACCGAGAAACGAAGACGAGGTAGAGAAACACGTGGCACCACATAGATTAACAGAGATGGGTGAACGCAGGTTTAAGAGCTAGTCGGGAACAACAGTAAGCCTAAAGCTGGTCAACACAAATGGAAGGCTCTGTGTCACTATTCAGAGCTGGCAGATACAGAAAATTCCTGCTGTCAGAAGAGAGAGGCTCAGAGATGGCTCAGAGGTTAAGAGCACTGGATGTTCTTCTAAAGGTCCTGAGTTCAATTCCCAGCAACCACATGGTGGCTCATGACCATCTATAGTGAGATCTGGTGCCCTCTTCTGGCCTGCAGGCAGGTGTGCATGCAGACAGAACATTGTGTACATAATAAAAATATATATTTTAAAAAGAAAAGAAAAAAAAAAGCAAATGAAACATAATTTTAAAAAAAGAAAAAAGAAAGAGAGGAAGGAGAGAGAGGGAGGGGGAGGAGAAAGGCGGGGTGTGGTGGTTCATTGCTTTGATCCTATCAGGGAGACAGAAGCAGGCAGATCTCTGTGAGTTCTGGGCCAACCTGGTCTACATATTGAGTTCCAGGCCAGACAGGACTACACAGTGAGATCCTCTCTCCAAAAAGGACTGAATTTTAAAAAGTGTTATTTTGTTTTATTTTATTTTATGGTGGCAAGCTTATCTTCAACTTGCTAATCCCTAAATTCAGTATCTTTTTTTTTTTTCTCTCTTTCCCTCCTCTTCATTTTTTTCTCCTCCAATTCCTCCTTTTCTTTATTCTTGGGGATTAAACCAAGAGCCTTTAAAAAAATTACTGGGGGCTGGTGAGTTGGCTTAATGAGTGAAGTTGCTACCTGGTCAAAAGACCTGAGTTCAGTGCCCAGATGACACCTGCTGGAAGGGGGAACTGACCTCCAAACACGTGCTATGGCGTGCACACAGGCTCAAAGTGAAAGTAAAGGGTTTTGTGGTTGTTGTTGTTTTTAAGTTCTCACTGCGTGGCGTAGCATGGTGGCACACACCTTAATCCCAGCACTTGGGAAGCAGAGACAGGTGGATCTCTGAGTTTGAGGCCAGCCTGGTCTACAGGCCAGCCAGGGCTACACACAGAAAATCAATCACACACACATACCACACACCCACATAGAAACACCACATACACAAACACACACGCTCACTGTGTAGCCCAGTGCAGGCCTGGCACTAGTCATTCTCCTGTTTCAGCCTTCTGAGTGCTAGAATTTGAGGACACCAAGGCCAGCCTTGCCTCACACATGCGCACTAAACCCGCACTCTCCCATGAATTGCTCCGCCCCTGCCAGCCTCTCCACAGCTTTCCTTCCCCTGCGCAGCACTGGAACCTTTTGTTGGGTTCCCATTTGAGCACACCTTGAACCTTCTTCCTTTTTTCAGGTGGGAGTGATGGGGCGGAAATGCTAATTCCACATCCCGGCAGCTCCAGGCGTCGTTTTTGTTGTTGTTGTTTTCAACAGAGTTTCTCTGTATAGCCCTGGCTGTCCTGGAACACACAGAGATCCTCCTGCCTCTGCAACACGCCCCCCGCCCCCACCCCTGGTGCTGGGATCACGGCCATAAGCCACCACGCCGGGCTGATACCTACTTTCTTAAAATAAGGTTTTCCGTGAGGAAACGAGGCTTGAGGATTCAGCTGGTATCTTTTTTTCTCCTGCTGTGACAAAATACTGTGACCAAGGCAGCTCATACAAGAAAATGATGAATTGGGCCTATGGTGTTAGAGAGTTAGAGTCCGTGATGGTAGGCGTACCAAGAGCTCACGGACTTGATCTGAACGCAGGAGGCAGAGGTGGCGGGAGCACGCAGTAGGAATGACCCATACCTCCTGATCCTTCCCACGAATTTTTACCGACTGGGAACCAAGTATTCAAAGCACCACGCTGTCTGGCCAGGGAACCCTGCCCCAGGATCTCCGGGCTGTTGCCTGTGCTAAGTACAAGCACACACCATCACAACATTCAGCTTTGTTGTTGCTTTCGAGACAGGGTTTCTCTGTGCAGCCCTGGCTGTCCGGAACTCACTTTGAAAACCAGGCTGGCCTCAAACTCAGAGATGCGCCTGCCTCTGCCTCCCAAGTGCTGGGACCATGGGCGTGCGCCACCACACCCAGCTAGCTTTTTTTCTTTAATTTTTTAAAAATTTATTTTACATATATATAAGTGGTCTACCGGAATGTACACCTGCAGGCCAGAAGAGGGCGTCAGATCCCAGTAAAGATGGCTGTGAGCCACCGTGTGGTTGCTAGGAATTGAACTCAGGACTTCTGGAAGAACAGACAGTGTTCTTGACTGCTGAGGCATCTCTCAGCAGCTCCCCCCCCCCACCTTTATTTTTCTTCCTTGAGACAGTGTTGCTGTGTAGCCAGGCTGGCCTCAAACCCAGGGATCCTACCTCTGCCTCCCTGAGTGCTGGGATTAAAGGTGTGCGCCACCAAGCCCAGCTTCAAAGTCCAGCTTTTTATATGTGGGTTCTGGTCATCAAACTTGAGTCCGTATACTTGTGTGGCACGCATTTTTATAGAATGAGTTATCTCCCCGGGATGTTACTGTAGCTAGTCATTTAATACTGATGTCACTAGTGCTATCTACTGCCCTGTTCTGTTCTCATGACTACTATGTGGGGTCCTTACAGCCTGTTCATTAGCTTTCCCTGAGCAGATAAGAGCAATATCCCACCTAAGAGGGCACCAGCAACAAACCAAAGAGCCTAGCTTGGTGAGTTTAATGATAGGTCGGCCAACAGGAACGTGGGCAGCTTCAGCGGCAAGGAAAGGTCCCCTCTGCCCCCATTAATCGACCATTAATGGCTTATCTATCTCCAGGGAGGGGGAAGGGTCTCGCACATCGCCTATTGAAAAGGCTTGTGAGCACTCCCTCCCCTCACAAGGGAATGGTGGGAGCAGCCTTGCTAACCCTCGACAGAGCTCCACCTCTACCCCTTCTCCAGGCCCTCACTCCTCTCCCTTCCCCCAATAACCCTCCTTATACTACATCTGTTGCTTGGCACATAATTCCTCAGGGCCATAGTTTGGCATGGGCCCACCTTGCCACCCTTGCCACATATCATATAACACCCTCACACACACAAAAAGATATAACCTACGTATCCCTCCTGCATATTTCAGGTATCTGTAATACTTCATATGTAAATGGTATATAAATAATTGTACTGTGCTATTTAGGAAGTAATGAGAAGTCAATACACTCAGTACTGATCAATTTTTTTTATTTTTATTTTTTTTCAAAAAATAGTTTCTCTGTGTAGTCTTGCTTTGTAGACCAGGCTGGCCTCAAACCCACAGAGATCGCCTGCCCCTGCTGGGACACACTGGGCTGGTGTGGGCTTTACCCTCTTCCCGCTTGGCCTCACAAGGGGAGGAACAGCGTGTGCAACACCGCAGCATCCTCACATTAAACCTTTAATTCACCCTTATTATCAAGAATTCAAGTAGAGAGCGAGGAAAAAGCATCCTCTATGCCTCGGAATTTGCCACGTCTGGGCCAGTAGGAGGGCTCAGCAGGTGAAGGTGTTGGTCCTCAGGCCTGACAAGTTTGAGCCCTAGACTCACATAAGGAACCAACAAGACGGCAATTCTGACTTCCACGCACGTGCTATGGATGCTCATGTCAACACGCATTAAAAAGTGTTGCTTTTAGAAGAATTTACCACTTCCCTGACGCATGTTTCTGCGTTCTGGCTGGCAACTCACCACAGACATTGGAGGAGGCGTGGCAAGGTCTTCCTTAGTCCAAAATTGGCATTAATGAACAACTGGTGGAGAATCCATTTAAAATCTCTTAAGCCCCCACACTTTACATTTTTAGAGCCAGACTTCCGCTCACCCCACCCAAGAGGGACGTTACAGACCAGTCAAAGCTTCCTCTTTTCCCACCTTCATTAAAGAAAACATCCACCTCTAGGTCCTCAGAATGTCTGGTCTGTATTTTAGCACGGTCTCAGAAGGAAATGACTTTTCTCTGAAGCTGTGACCGCCCAACTCAGCTGTGGCATTCTTAGACTTCGGGTAAACAGGAAGCTTCCTGCCTTGGGCCCTTCATGTTCCTCTCTCAGACTATTAAAGACTGTTAATAGGCCGGTAAAAGGACAGCTGCTGGCCATAAAGTCAGCCCATTCCTTAGAACTTCAGCAACTAGCCCTCAAGGTCAGAGAGAGACCCAGGCCCTTCTCTCTGTGTGCCCTCAGGTGTAGAGTTTCTTGAGTAACAGATCTCTGGAGACAAAACAATGGGCACAGCATCTCTGTGGGGGGTGAGTCTCCTCTCCTGGCAGGGAACAATTGCTTCTGGTTATCTCCCAAAAGTAGGCAAAGCGAAGCAGAGACCAAAGGACCCCAGCTCCCCACACACACACACACACACTTTTTTTCGGGGCAGGAGGGAGTCCTAGGATTTACAGCTGCTGAAGAGGCACAGTTTCGCCAGCTGGAGGGACACTAGGGCAGAGGTGATCGTCTTCTGCCAAGAAGGGCACTTGGTGTCTTGGCAGAAGGCGGAGGGCTGCCCCAATCTGTGTGTACATTTTCAGTAGCATTTGACTCTGGACCAAATGCTTGGCTCTGCTACTGCTGTGGTGATGGGTGGGAATGCTCGTTGGCCAGGCTGGCTGGAGGCTCCCACGGAGGGTGCTGGGCCTCGGCCAGGAGCTTCCCTTCAGCTGGCAAGTTGAGCTTTCTGTCACGGTTGGAGGGAGTGTGTCCAAATTCCAACTCTCAGCTTTCCAGAAGCTGCTGCTGCTTGCCATCTGCTTTGAAGAATGCTGCTTATTGGAATTTTTGGCCCAATGGGAGTAAGAAGGATAACGGTACTGAGCCAAACTTTTACCTGGCTCAAGAAACCCACAAACACTGCTCAGCAGGGCCATGATTTCTCATTCAGACAGGGTCTTATTCTATAGCTGCCCTCAAACTCATCTGCTGCCTCAGCATCCTGGAGTGCTGAGATAGGTGGGAGTCACCATGCTCCTCAGGGTCAGTGGTGCCTCTGACTCATACCTACCAATCACGCTTGAGCCTTTGAGAATGGAAAACCTGTCATCCTGGGTTACCCTCATCCAGCAGGTGTCATTACTCTCCCTTGACAGCTTCTATTCAGAGCTCTTTCCCAGGGGTGGTGGCGAGGCTGTTTCTAATTGATCAAAGGAAATGGAGGACTTTCTGCTTGGGCCACATTTGAGCCTCCAGGTGTTTAGATTGGGATCTGCTGTTTACCGAGCCTCAAATTTAAGGCCTAAAAGGCCTAACCCACACCCCAGGGAAAGAGTGTCTTCCTTAGTTTTAGAGCAGGTGAAGAAGGCTCTGGAAGCCTCGTAAGCTCACACAACTGGAGAGTGAGGGTTAGGATCCAGGGTTCAGATGCTGTGCTCTGATCCAGGTGACATTACTACATCTAGGGCCTCACATGTTTACCACTGAGTTCTGGCCCAGCTCCTGTAATACAGAAACAGCCATTCAGCAGAGCCTGCAGCACATGCCACCAGTCCCAGCGCTCAGGGAGCAGAGGCAGGTGGACCTCTGAACTCAAGACCAGCCTGAACTACAAGGAAAGTTTCAAGGATAGCCAGAACTATACAGAGAAACCCTGTCTCAATTCCCCTGACCACTGCTCCAAAAAAAAAAAAGTAATCCATTGTAAAAACAAGCTTTTAGATTTTCAGTCTGTAGGAACATATATTTACATATTTACCTATATATATATATATCCATATTACAAAGAAAACTTCAAAAACATCTTAGAGCAGGCACTCCCTGTTCCCTCCTGTCACTACACTGTCTCCACCATTGGCTAGGGCTGCGATCAAAGGTTTAATTTAAATTTACACACAGGGATGGGCAGTGGTGGCGCACACCTTCAATCCCAGCACTCAGGAGGCAGGGGCAGGTGGTTATCTCAAGTTCAAGGATTTCAAGGCCAGCCTGGTCTACAGAGTGAGCTCCAGGACAGCCAGGGCTACACAGAGAAACCCTCTCTCAAAAAACAAGCACAAAAACTAACCAAACAAACAAAACCCAAGACTTACACATGGGTCAGTAGTAGGCTTAGGATTGCCTGGTGCTTGTTGACCTGGGAGATCTGAGACAGCTCCACTCAGCAGTGAAAAGTTACTTCCCTAAAACTCGAGCCCCTCAGGACAAGAAGGGGCTCCTGTGCTCACAGTCCGCATTCCTAACTGGCCTCCAGAGAGACTGGAGGATACCTAATGGACAGTGCTGTCAGGGATGTGCAGGCAGGACCAGCCAGTATGTCTTGTAGCTTTCAGTCCCTGGGTTAAATCAGCTTCCAGCTTGTCCCTTCAGACTCCAGGTCAAGTCCAAGGCAGGAAGTTGCAATGGAGTAGTAGTCCCAGGAGCCAGTAAGTCAGGAAGTAGACTAGAAGGCACTTTGTGACTGGAGAGCAGGTCTTCCAGTTGTATAGGAGTTCCAGGATACAGTTTCTGGGGGCCTTCTGTCCTGGTGGGGAGCTGCCCTCAGGAAGCTTTCGAGGTGCTGTGTCTAGAGATCTCAACAGCGGTTCTTGATTCTGAAGCAAGTGAGCTGAAAACCAGTACATAATAGGAGTGGAAGAGCCCAAAAATCGAGTGAGAACCTAGAAAAGCCATATTGATTGGAGCATCAATGATGTGGCTGGATGAATCACGGCCTGGCAACTAAAAAAACTCACACAGTGAAGCTGCAAATCTGCCTAATAAAGATGTGTGAAGCACCAGCTGGACAACCTCAAGTTACCAATAATCAGTCTCAGTGTAATCACCACAAAAATGGGCCAACCACTGTGAGACATTCTATGTAGTCTGACTCTAGATTTTCACCTGTGCAGGGCGCTGGGCACATGCGGAGACACCTTCTCACATGGGATGGGGCAGGGAGAAGCGGCAGGTCTTGTCCAACCTTTTCCATCTCACAGGAGCCCTGGGCTAAGTCTACATGAGCTCTCACCTACCTTGCAAAGTCTGAGCTGGCCTGGCTCTCACTTCAAAGCTGATGCAGTCAGACACATTGTTTTTCCTTTCCTCTAACCACATGGCTCAGAGAACATCACAAACTGTCATTATATGCATTTGAGGGGAGCCCTGGTCCGCATAGGGACAACACTTCCATAAATTCAAGCCTTGATCCTACACTGCCAGCACCATCCCAAAACCCGGACAAGATGCCTATTGCCTGTGGTCACGACACCCTAACATGCCAACACGGGCAGTCTGTGCGCTAGGGAAAGGTCGCCAAGGGAACCTGCTTGTTCCTACATTCTAGCTGAACCAAGTCCTCTGACAGCCTTCACACCTTTGCTTGTGTCATCCCTCTGCCACTGGCCTGAGATGTCCTGTACTGCTTCTTTGTTTTGGAGACAATTTCATGTAGTGCATATAGTCAGAGTTTTGGAATTATGATTTCTTTAAAAAACATAAAAATGCTGGGTGTGGTGGGGCACACCTTTAATCCCAGCATTCGGAAGGTAGAGACAAGTGAGTTTGAATTTGTGAGTTTGAGGCCAGCTTGGTCTACAAAGCGAGGTCCAGGGCTACACAGAAACCCTCTCCCAAGCAAAAAAAAAAAAAAAAAAAAAAAGAAAGAAAGAAGAAAGGAGAGAAAGAGAGAGAGAGAGAGAGAGAGAGAGAGAGAGAGAGAGAGAGAGAGAACCAAAAACCAAACCAAACCCCCAGAACTATTTTAAGAATATGTTTTCAATTTAATCCCAGGTGTGGGGTATGAGCCTGCTTTGCAGCAGCCGACTATGATCTGCCTCATGCTCTGGTGGGGCATGATTTTGCCACCTGTAGATAGTTCCTGCAGTTGTGTGATGTTTGGAATTCTGGGGACTTTTCAGAGGGTATATAAATACTAGGACCCCAAGAGGTGGGGTGGGTTGTTGGTTGCTGTTGGTAGTGGTTTGTTAAGTGGTATTGCACAAACAAGAAACAGGAAGAAGAAATTGGATTTCCTGATGACAAAGATCAAATTTGTCCCAAGGAGCTTGAAGTTCTTAATTGGCAGGGAGCAGTCCTAACTATAATGTGCCCCCTTTCAGACCCCTGACTTTATTCAGGGATTCCTTTTCCTTTCCTTTTTCCTTTCTTCTCTCCTTTCCTTTCTCCTTTCCTTTCCCCTTTCCTTTCCTTTCCTTTCCCCTTTCCTTTCCTTTCCTTTCCTTTCCTTTCCTTTCCTTTCCTTTCCTTTCCTTTCCTTTCCTTTCCTTTCCTTTCCTTTCCTTTC
>REGO01000146.1:2171540-2255214 GCA_010120015.1 Rhombomys opimus | reverse complement strand
CCTTTCCTTTCCTTTCCTTTCCTTTCCTTTCCTTTCCTTTCCTTTCCTTTCCTTTCCTTTCCTTTCCTTTCCTTTCCTTTCCTTTCTCTCCTTTTCTCTCTTATCTAGGGTTACGGGATTAAAAGGGTGGAATAAAAAACCCACAAACATAGCAAATACTGGCTACAAGTGCAGGCTGACCCCAAACTCTGTATATAAGGATGGTCTTGAACCAATCTTTTGAGATAGTTTCTCCCTTTACTGACTGGCTAAACTGGCTGCCCAGCACATCAGGGGCCTCCTGTCTCTGTCTTCCAGCACTAGGACCACAGAGGAGCACCACCCTGCACAGCTTTTTATGAGGATGCAACCTCAGCTTGTGCTGGAAGCTCTTCATCAATTTAGCCATTTCTCTACTCCTACATGCTTTTTTTTTTTTTAACTTTATTTTTTTTTCCGAGATGGGTTTCTCTGTGTAGCCCTGGCTGTCCTGGACTCGCTTTGTAGACCAGGCTGGCCTTGAACTCTCAGAGATCCACCTGCCTCTGCCTCCCAGAATGCTGAGATTACAGGTGCGTGCCACCATGCTCAGCTCTACACACTTATGTGGGAAGTTGTTTTGTTTTTTACTCTTCAGAACCTTTTAAATATGATGCCTTCCTTCCTTAGTGAGGGAAGCACTTTTCCACATTCAGAATACACACACTGATTGTGTGGTCAGCTCTCTTCTTCCATCATGTGGTTTCCAGGGACAGAACTCCAGTCAATCAGGCCTGTGCCTGTACCTGCTAGGCTACTTCACTCCTCTACACCCACACCTTTACTTCAGAGCTGGGGACTGAACTCAGGGCTCATCACACACTGGGCAAGTGCTCTACAACTAAGTTATACTCTCAACACAATTGCAGTACTTTATCTCAACTTGTATTTGGTTTCTTGATCAGGATCTCTGTATGCAGCTCTAGCTGGCAGGGACCTAACCTGAATCCAGGATCATCTCCCTGCCTCTGATTCCCAAGCACTGGAGTTACAAGTATGTATCACCATGCCTAGGTGAATTTTATTTTTTTGTTTGAGACAGGGTTTCACCATGTAGCCCCAGCTGGCCTCAAACTCAGACTAGGATTAATTTTTTATTTGTTATTTGAGAGAGGGTTACTCTGTGTAGCGCTGGCTGTCAGGAACTCAGTCTGTAGACCAGGCTGGCCTCAAACTGCCTGCCTCTAAGTGGAATTAAAGGCATGTGCATTTTTTTTTTTAAAATTCCTAACAGCAGTACTATAATTTGAAATAAACAAACAAGGTCTCACAAAGCCCAGGCTGGCTTCAAATTCACTATGAAGTAAAGAATGGCCTCACTTGTTTTTGTCTTTTTGAAGTAGGGTCTCACCATGCGGCCTCCAGTTGCCTGGAACTCACAGAGTTCCCCTGGTTCCACTTCCCAAGTGCAGGGATTACAGGCAGTTCTCTGCAGTGCTGAGACAGGACCTGAGGTCTTCATACACTGCAGGCAAGCAGTCTACCAACTGAGCGGCATCCCTAGCCCCTAACTTTGTCTGCCTCATATGTCTGTGTCTCCGTGTTCATACCATGGCCTCACTAAGGCGCTAATTTTATCTTTCTTGTGTCCCATCAGAGTTCTGATTCAGATTTTGGAACAAAGAAAGCACCAGGCTTGTGCTTGTCTGGCTATTCAGCCTATGAGGGTCTAAAAAATGCTTTGTAGCCCAGGCTGACCTTTAATTTAAGAATGCTCCTTATCCTCCCAAGTGCTGGGATTCCAGCTGTGCCTGATGACATCTGTCTGTCCTAACAGCTCTTGAATCAACTAGGCATGGGTCGTTGAGTGAGAAAATTACCCGTCTTCCCTTCTCTAAGGTTTCACCTGTATTCACACAGCCATCTCAGGCAGAAACCCACCTCACCTGAACATGCATGCACAGACCTCCGAAGAGCAGCAGCACTGAGGCGTGGACCAGGTACACAAACACCTTTGGACTGAGGAAGCCAGGGTGGGGCTTGTCCCCGCTCTCACTCTCCTTGTTTCTTTGCAGCCCGAGTGTAAGGCAGAGCCAAGGGTGGGTGGTCACATATGTCCAGGCTGCCCATACAACTAGTACAGCCACTGGGGTAGCCAGGAGAAAGTTGGGCAGCTGCTTGAGTTCATAGTACCGCAGAAGACCAACATTCCAGTAGACATCCTGGATGTAGCTATAGATTAGAGGAAGATCCCAGGAGCACCATGGGGGCTCATTTTCTCCTGCAATCCTGTAGCCTTTGTCCACAGCTAACTGCACCAAGGGCTCAGGAATGGAGTGGGCTGAGCCTCGAAAACAGAACTGGGCGTAGGCATAATACTGAAAGAGGGCAAAGGGAAGGCTGACCGTGAGCACTGCCAAGCACAGAGAGGCCAGCAGCTTGATGAGCTGTTTCCAGGGGTTCAGCACCCCAAGAGAAGAAAAAAAGTGTCTGCACTGATAATGCAAGAGGAAGCCCACAGCCACCAGCCCATTGGAGCGCACCCCAGTGGCAAGAGCAAAGAGCAACCCGCTGGCACAGCCCCGAGCCCTCTCTAGCTGCCCCATGGCGCTGAATGTCAGGAAGGCAAACAAAGCTTCCGAGTAACCAGCTGCCAGGAAAACATTGGCAGGGCTGAGGCAGAAGAGCAATGCTGCGTAAAAGGCCTGGCGGGGACAGTGCAAAACCAGACAACCCAAGTCATGAAGTGCGACTGCAGCTAGCACGGAGAACAGGAAGTTGAGAAGTGCTACTGAGACCAGCAGGCAACTGCGCTGGCTCAAGAGGCCCTGCAAGGGTCTCAGCAGCTCAGTCCCCACCAGCAGGGCCAAGGGGAAGCCAGGGAAGAAGGCAAAGCTGTGCTCATAAAGGTAGCCGTGCTCAGCAATAAACAGGAAGTGTTCTGCATCCCATCGAGACAGACCACCCAGAAGACCTTCTACAAGCTGATCCACAGAGCCTGAGGGGGCCAGGCGGGGAGGAGAAAAGGCGTCTGCATGGTGATCTGGAATGATGATATTGAAGAGTGCCTGTGGAATGAAGGAGAACCAGGACACTGGTGAGTAACTGAAGGAAAAGAATCACCACTTAATACAACGGGAAGGACTGACTTGTTGCTGTGTGTGCGCGTGTGGGGAGCACCAATGCTAACCCGGTCTGACGCCAGTGCAGCCGTTAACCAAGGAGGAGACACCGATTCTACAAACGAGAAGCCAGATCAGGAGTCCTAGCAACTGGAGATGTAAGCAGGGATGGTACTCCCAGGTGTGGAGGAAGGGGAGGTAGAGAAGAGATCTGAGGATGGCGTTCCCCTGGAAAGGAGGGATGGATCCAGCATAGAGAGAAAGTAGGAAGCCAACCACGTTGGCATGAGTCTTGAATCTCTGAACTCAGGAGCCAGAGGCAGGTAGGTTATCTGTGAGTTCCAGACCAACCTAAGCTACACAGTAAGCTCCAGGCACACATGCAGGAACAGTGAGTGATGAGTGAGGTGTGGAAAGCCCAAGGGAGAACAGTGACTCAGGACTAAGTGAAACCCAGGATTGAGAAACTACTGAACGCTGCTGACAGGCCCAGTAAGATAGGAACGGAAGTGACCACAGCCTTCACTAACATGGAGGTCACTTTGACCCATTAGAGCTATTTCAGCAGGCCAGACGTGGTGATGCGCACCTTTACTCCCCGAACTCAGGAGGCAGAGACAGGCAGATCTTTCTGAGTGCAAGGCCAGCCTGGTCTACAAATCGAGTCCAGGACGGCCAAGGCTACACAGAGAAACCCTGTCTCAAAAAAACAACAGGGGGCAGGGGCTGCCTGTCTAGCTAACAGAAAAGGGGCCTTATACATATAAGGGCTTTGTTTTGCTGCGAAACTGAAGAGAGAAATGGGGTAGTAGGTACACTGACATAAAGTAAAAAGGACAATCTCACGTGTGGAGGGGGCTCAGAGGCTCAAACCTGAAAGTAATCGGAGAATGACCTTGAATTTGATCCTCCTGCCCCTGCATGTCCCAGTGCTGGTTACAGGTGTGTGTCACCATGCCTGGTTAAAGTGGGGAGGGGATTAGAGATAAATACTTGCATAATACTGAAATAAGCCAGTGATAAGAAACCAGTGACCACAAAGGAGGCAGGAAAGCTGGGCAGGTGTTGGGCAGCTCCTGCTGGACAGGTGGGAAGAGAAAGGCTTCATCCTGCTTTTGGTAGTGAAGCCATATGGACACACTAGGCTCAGAGATGTAGCAATCTAATCTTCCTGAGTTTTAATCCAGGGATTCAGTACTTGAAAGTCCTGGGAAAAGGTGTTCCAGATCTGTAAAGAGCCTGGAGAAACAGCCTGGCCCCTAAATGGCCCTGCTGTTCATGCAGAGGACCTGGGTTTGGTTCTGAGCACCCACATGGCAGCTCACAACTATCTGTAACTCTAGTTCCAAAGATCTGTTGCCCTCCTTTGACACTGTATGCATGTGGTGTGCAATCATTCATGCAAGTAAAATACTCATAGACATAAAATAATAAATGTTTAAAAGAATTGTTGAAAGAGGAAAACAGAAACTCAGTGCTGGCCATACAGTCAGGGTGCACTAGAACCACCTAGGAGCTTAAACAAGGCTGACAATGCCCAGGCCTTTCCCTAAGTTACTTATAATGAGCCTGGGCAGAGCCTGGGCATTTGACTTACTTTTGTGTGTACGGGTCTGTGTGCATGTCACATGTGCCGGGGACAGCTTGTAGGAGTTGGTTCTCTCCTTCCACCACAAGGATCAAAGAGACCAAACTCAGGTTTGGGGGCTGTGGCTACCCACTGAGTCATCCTGCCAGCCCTGGATTCTGAAATTTTAAGTAAATAATAAAACTTATATATATATATTTGTGCTAGGAAATAAAACCCAGAGCCTCACACATATTAAGCACAAATTCTACAATTGAGCTACATCTTCAACCAGCACTAGAGCTTTTAAAGTCCCCCAGGTAACTGTGATGTGCAAAAACACTTGAGAACAGGAGGATGAGTGGGCCATGAAAACCCATCAACATTTCCGGGTGGTACTAATGACTTACTTGATCTTGTATTTAAAAGGCCAGTTAGTATAGTTAAACACTTGCTTTTCTTTTTTTTTTTTTTTAAGTGGGTAGCTGCAGGCATGGAGGAGAGCAGAACACTCTATTTGCTGAGACTGGACTTTTGTCTCATGAGGAAAACAGAGATAGATGGCGAGACAAGAGAGCTCTGCTATGCATGGGAATGACTACCACAAATGGAATAGACTCAGCTTCGTCAGAGAGGAAGCTGAAAGCCAGAGAAACACGGTGGGTTCCATGGATTACAAAGGCAGAGAGAGAGAGAAAGAAATCAGATCTGAGGGAACAGGAGTGAGCTAGAGACAGGAGACAGTGGCCAAAGAATGAAGTGCATAACAGACTGTGTGGCAGGAGTGGGCTATGGAGTACAGCTACGGGAGTGGTGAAGACAGGGTCCCTGAAAGGAAGGAGGACGATGGCGCGAGAGAGCAGGGCACTGAGTGTATCATCTTCCTAGTACTGAAACCGCAGACAGCAACAGAAGTAGTGCTAGAAAGAGTGCCAGTGAGCCGGGAGTCAGACCTTCAAAGAATAACTGTCACTGACAGCAACAATGCAGGGTGGCTAGGGATAAAATCTGATAGCGTGAGCTTTAGAGCTGGAAGGGCTGAGCAAAGTGAGAGAATGAAATCCAATTTATCGTTGTATGTCTTTCTGCCTCATTAGGTTGTCAACTACTTGAGGGAAAACATGACCTTTCGCTCACAATTTAGCACAGTTTTGGGAATAGGTACTTGCTATAATTTTGGTGGCTGAACTTGAGGGATTTGAGGAAATATAGTGTTTCTAAGATCACACTGAACGAGAAGCCAGCTGTCCTGGCTCCCTATCCCAGATGCTGACTTGCTGCACTGCTCCTTTGATTCTGCCAGGAACTCAGCTGATGCTGGGTCAGAGCCATCACTGAGTCAGGCTCCCCAGCCTAGCAACCAGAGCTCAGCTCACTTAATGCTCATTCTCTTTTGGCCAGTTTCTTTAACAGGCCACTCCAGTGAAAAGAGAGGATGGGGGTGACAATCACAGGTACTAGCACTGGCCACCAAATTAAAGACACCTTAATCCCCAAAGCCAGCAAAACCTGAAGCATTTCATTAATTACAGGATGAAAGATTCAGAGCTAGAAGCTCAGAAGGGGTTAAAAATAGGGAAGAAAGAAAAGGTTTCCACAAAGGATGCAGCTAGGAGCCCAGATACAGTGGTACTGAGGCACACGGATCATGGTGTTAATTCAGCAGCTCTGGGGTGTTGACCTATGTTCATTCACAATCATAAACTCAGGGCCTACCAAGTACAGAGCACTATGCTAGGTACCAAATAATTCATGTATGTGTGATTTTGGTTAAAGAATGCATCAAGGCAGCCCCCGGGAAGAGGGTGGCAAAGGGGAAAACATAGAGAACTGAGTGGCTGAGCCAGCAAGGAGGAGAGGGGAGTCACTGCTGATGAAGTCATAGATGGGTCTCAGAACTCTGGAAGGCCTCCCCTCTCCCACTCAAGTAGCACAGAACTTGGACTCCAAGTAAGGGAACCCTGAGCAATACTTTGAGCAGCCCACACACCTTAAAGTATCTCTGTTGGTGAGACCACCCGATCACTAAGGCTGTTAGGAAAACCTCTAGCTTCCTCTGACACACGATCAATACCACTGTTAAGGCTCTTGCCCACTTTTCAGCTGCCAGGACTAAGTCTGAAAGGGTCGAATCACATGCTGAGGCACACCAGGAAGTGGAGCAATGAGGACCACTTATTCTTCATCCCTAGCTCAGTCACACAGCAACAGCATGTCCAGGGAATGGATCGGAGACTGACCTGTAGCGTCAGGGTCAGGATGCGGCAGCTTACTGCAAATCTCAGCACCTCTTTCTGGGATGGGTCCAGCGGCCACATCCTCTCTCACCGGCAGGACTGAGCTTCCTCAGGCTTCTAAACTCCAACACCCAAGGAAGAAAATGTCACACATGGGCCAGAAGCAAATCAATAACATTTTCTCCACAGGAGGCACCCCCCTCAGCATTACTAAGCAAACATAACCACCTGACTTCCCAGAGGAAAGCCTATCTTGAAGGCAGGTAGACCACTAGCTGTCACTCTGAAGCACTGTATTCTAGTCAGCTAAGTTCTATAGAGATAAGCATGAAGCTGGAAAGCTAAGCTCACAGAACTTTTAAAAGCCTGCTGAATGCTTTTATGTCAAAGACCAGGGTTCAAGTCTTTACTCTGTCACTTGCAAGCTCAGTCCTTTATATATCTAAAGCAGAGTAACTATTCTCTACGCCCAATCTCACAAATTTGTCATCATGGTAAAATGGACTAAACTACAAAGTACTACACAAATCAATGTTGTGGCTGCTATTATTTGGCATGTGCCCTTTTCCCTCTTGCCCAGAATAATAAAATAATTCCCAAACCAGAGTCCCCAAAGTGGGGCACAGAACCACACTAGAGGCCTGTAATAACTACACATGCCAGCTTAGCTCTCTGATGTGTGTTCAGCTGGTATGTTAAATTAAGTGGAGAAGGAAAAGAAAACCACTGCTCAGCAGGACTTCAGCCAGCTCCCATTGCTAAAGCAAACTTAGAGGGAAGACAGTCTACCGCTAGGGATGGAGTCAACGGCTATTTCCCGTCCCCTCTCCGAGGCAGTGGCAGCAACACACAAAAAACCCAAAGCCATTCTGGGCACAGAATGCACTTCGGTTTTTTGTTTTGTTTTGGTTTGTTTGTTTTTTGTTTTTTGTTTTTTTGTTTTTACAATTTAGAATCATTCATGGCTCTTTTGTGTTTAAGCAAAAAGAGCCAGAAGGTCCCTTTCTTCTCTCAGGTGGCTTTTAAGCCTTTAGGCTTCACTTGCTTTTTGTTTTTTTCTTTCATTCATTTGTTTCTTCAGAGACAGGGTTTCTCTGGTTAACCTCGGCTGTCCTGGACTTGTTCTATAGACTGGGCCGGCCTCAAACTCATAGTGATCCACCTGCCTCTGCCTTCCTGAGCACTGGAATCAAGGGCATGCGCCACCACGCCTGGCTGCTTTCTGTTATTTTCTGATCCTGTTAGACTGCCCTATGCTCTCACTGCCTGTTACCCTGACAATTTATACTGCTATCCGTTACTTATGAGGGCAGAGGCTTTGCATCCTTAGTTGTATTCCCAGGACCTAGCATGTAAACGGCCAGGGACAGGATACAGTGTGTCCAGTTCTCTGACTCCAGATCTAAAATCACCGGTCCAAGTACTGCTCCCATCACATTTCATGTTGAAAAGCAAGACGGGGGCTGGAGAGATGGCTCAGAAGAGCACTGGCTGCTCTTCTAAAAGTCCTGAATTCAATTCCCAGCAACCACATGATGGCTCCTAACCATCTATAACAAGATCTGGTGCCCTCTTCTGGCCTGCGGCCAGAACATTGTATACATATTAAATAAAAAAGGAAACTTATGTAAATTAAAAAAAAAAAAAAAAAAAAAAAAAGCAAGACGGCCCAGCAGGTAAAGGCGCATGCCACTACGGTGACCCACAAGACTAAAGAAGACACTCCCACAAGCCGTCTGTCCTCTGTCCTCCTGTAGCCACACCCATATACACAAACATACGCATACAAAATAATAATTAAAAAAGAAAGAAAAAAAATGACAAAGACGCAGAAACCATGGGGAAAATGAAATTCTCCACCAAGGGTACAAGACTGGCTAACAGCGACAGTACTCCTCCCGTGGCACAAGGGGGCACTTGCTGCTTGCTTCATCACAAGGAGAGGTGGGGGGGGAAAAGAGGGCCATTCCCCCCTCCCAACTCCACATCGGTTTTCTCACGAAAACTCAGTTAAAAGTTAAGCTGCCGAACCCCAGGAAGCAGTGTTTTCTGACTATACACGCTATCTTCAATACCGGATTCGCTGAACGCAAATAAGTCACAGGAAAACGCACAGCCAACTCCTCCTCTGCCCTATGATGAATTTTTTTTTTTTCTTTCTTTCACTGGCCTATCCGCACGCACAAGGGAGGCAGGAAAAGGAAAAGTACTGAACCCACCTCTGCAGCTTGACTGGACTCTCTCTCCCTCCTTCAAACTCCGGCCTCAGTGGCCACAGGAGATGCAAGCCGCGCTCAATTTAGTTAAGCCAAATAAAATCAAGACAGTCAACTATCATCTCTCTAGCCATCTGCCAACTTCCCTTTGAAAGAAGACCCTCGTCAAATTAGACCCTTAACTGGCAGGATGCTTAGAATCAACTGGTTTCGTTCTTTAATTTTCCCGTGAGACAGGCTCCAGAGATCTCATTAGACACCAGTAAGACAGCATAATTACCATCGCCATTTTATGGATGTGAAAACTGAGGCTCAGTGGAGCCAAGCGACACGCCCACCACTTAAAGCGCCTCATGCACAGCTTTCTAAAACTTTACGCCCAAAGGCAGGAGCGCGTTTGGCCAGAAACACAAAGGGGTATGTATTCCCTTCCAGCCAGGACAACCCAGGTCTCCCAGGCCTAGCCCGTGCTTCCTCCAGCGACAGCGCATGTTGCTGCGGGAAGCTTGTGGTGATGGGCCCTAACTGGGAAAGCCTGTTGAGCTGGAGTCCTGGACCCTGTGGGGAAGGCTAGCATCCTCGATGGGGTGATGCGCTCTGCCCCAGAGGCCTCCGCGAGCGGCCTCCTGCTGCTGGGCCCCGCGGTGCCGGGAGCCTGGTCCAGCCTGCTCTTTTCGGACACAGTTCCTACCCGGGACGGGATATTGACCCTCACCCCAAGGGAGCCACGGCCCAGGGCTTCGTCCCGAGGGAACCGCGGGGCCGGGCCAGGCAACAGGGCCGGAAGCAGACGAGGGCCGGAGGCCGCAAAGGAAGAGGCGGCGCCGGAGGCCGCTATGGCGGAGGGGCGGGGCTCCTCGCTTCGCTAACAGCCTCCGCCTAATTTCTCTCGGCCTCCGTTTGACAGCTTCCCTCCCCGGAGAACTCCGGAGCTCCAGAGCTGGCGCCGGGGCCTCCGCGGAGACCACCCCCGCGGAGCTCGAACCTCAGCACCTCCATCCGGGTCCCCGAGCGTCCCGCGCCTGCGCGCTGGCTCCGCCGACGGCGGCCCCGCCCCGCTCCTGCCCGGACTCGGAGCGCCCCGCCTCCCTCCTCGGCGGCCATGTTGACCCCGGCTAGGGCGGGGGCCGGCTCTGTGCGTCGCACCTTCCCGGCGTGGTGACACCTGAGGAGTTTGCCTCTCGCTCGCCGTCAGTTTGTGCGCGGGCGCCGCGGCGCCCGGTCGGGACTCTCGCCCCCAGTCCCGTCCCGCCAGCGGCCCCTGGCGTCCCGGTGTGGCCCGGGGCTCGACCGGGGGCTGCCCCAGGCCCGTTCACTTGCAGCCAGAGCCGCGCGTTTCTCTCCTGTCCCGCCACAGCAGCCCCGCACGGGGCCTGGCACACAATAGACGCTCTGGATAGGCAAAAAGAAAGCCTTCTCGGGGTTTCTGTGGCAGGCAGCGGCCCCCTGCGCCTGGGTGCGAAGAGAGCGGGGCATCCCCCCGACTTTCCCCTCCTCTGGCCCTGGAGGACTCTGCCCTGATTCGGTGCTCAGCCCCACCTCAGGTGACTTAGAGGACACCCCCGAGGACGACTCCTCCCTCCCCCGGGCAGTTTGTGTCGTAGGAACTGGCGCCAAAAAAAGAAAAGAAAAAAAAAAAAAAAAAAGGAAGCTAATTCAACAAAACCGTCTGTTGGGGAGGAGCGGCCAGTTGGTACCCCTGTAACGGAAACTGTTAGAACAACTTTGCACCCTCCGCAGAGGAAACAGATAATAAATCCTTCTCCGTTGGGGGATTTCTTGTTTCTCAGGATTCCGAAGCCGCCTGTGGTTTCAGTTATCTGTCCTCTCCACGGAGCTCGGGTCTGGGTTAACCTCTGGCCACAGCCCTGGCCGAGGGAGGGGTTTATCTTCGGCAGCATCCACCACTGTGGGTAGGAACAAAGCAATGGACGCTATCTCTCCAAGCAGAGGAAGCTAGCCCACCTCAGTTGAGTGGGGGGCCGGGAGCTCCAGCCTTCGGCCTTCGCGGGCCCCGGTGACTTAGACCGCGCCCTGGGTGTTTGTGTGTGTGAGGTGGCTAACGTGTGGAGCACGTTTTAGGGGCCCGGTAAAGAGAGAGAGTTTACAAAGTCATTCTTCAGGTTTTTCAGCGCGGAGACAACGCATTGGTTGCCAGCTCTGTGAGTGAAATGGCAGTTGCTCTGTGGGCGCTCCTGTGACCAAGGCCCAAGGTTGTGGCTTGACCGTCTAGGGCCTCCGCAGGGCTCTGCCTTTAAAGACAAAACGGAGAAGTGAACTGTCCTTGTTTTGTGAATTCACAGGGGGAAAAAAATGGCATGCGTGCTCAAGTTCTGTCTGTCCACGTCAAATTTCCTCAGAATCTGCTTGTAAAAAAAAAAAAAAAAAAAAGGCAGGGGGTCCTCTTGTGAGAAGTGAGAGTGTTTGCTGAAACACCCTTAAAAGGTAGAACTTCGTCTAGATCTTCGGTTGCACTTGGCTGCAATTTCTCCTTCCTTCCCTTCCCAGCTACCCAACCCCCTCCTCTTCTGCTCTGTTTCCCGTTTCATTTTCTGGCTTCTGCTCCTACAGGAAAACAAGGAAGCTGAATCTTGTGCTCTCAAAGCCCTGACACTCTGGCTTTTTGGACTTGGAAGGTGGCAGGATGGGATGGGAGGGAGCTGTGGAGCTCCAAGGCTTGTGAGTGAGAGGTGAAAGAGGCAGCCCTCCGCGGTTTGCCTTTGGAGCCTGCAGTTAAAATGGAGCCTGCATCAGCACAGCCAGCTGAGCCACTACAACTAGAGAAGGGAAGGGAAACAGCCAGCCATGTCCCACAACTCCACAAAGAGTACATCTCCGACCTTTCGTTAAGGAAATACCCCTCACCATCAGGGAACAGTTTCACAACCCAGGTTCCTAAAGCAGATAATGCAAGCAATGTGCCACTGTTTTCTAGAATCCTAAAATTCAAGAGGATGACATCATTTTTGTTCTTTGAACTTGCCTGCCTCCGAATTTGCTGATTTTCTTGTCGGAAACATCATCACTCCGGACCACCCTTCGGCTTGAGGGGCAAACTATCAATCCACATCTGCCAGTTCTGTCTGCCCCTGCCTGTTTTCACCAGCTACTTTATCCTGTTCATGCCACTTCAGTACCTGTTTCCCTCTTTTGGAATATTAGCTTCTGAACATAATGGAAGACCAGGGGAATCTTTCACCCAAGTTTTAGTGCACTGGAGAAGGCAGCTTGGGCAGGGAGTGTAGCTCAGTTGACAAAGCACTTGTCCTACCTAGACTTAATCCCTAGCACCACAGAAACAACAGCAAAACAAAAAACAAAACACCACAGTGCCTTGCATGTTTTGTGTCTGGTGAATAAATCAATTTAACTTGATGCCATGTTTTATAGACAAGGAGATTAAGACTCACTAAGGGATATGCTCCGTGCTCAAGGCCACACGTGTCTTGAATTCAGGCCCCAGTCTTCCAAGTTGGCTCTATTAAATAGTATTGAAATAGAGTCTTGCTATGTAGCCTAGGCTGTCCTTGAACTCATGATTCTCCTTACCACAGCCTCCTGAGGACTGGGATTACTTTCCTGTGTAAGGCACCATGCCCAGCCACTTTGTGTTACTGTAACTGTTTCCAATTTTACTTTTTTTTTTTTTTTTTTTTTGAGACCGGGGTTTCTCTTGTGTAGCCTTGGCTGACCTGGACTTGCTTTGTAGACCAGGCTGGCCTCAAACTCACAGAGATCCACCTGCCTCTGCCTCCCGGAGTGCTGGGACTAAAGGTGTGGCCAGACCCTTGTTGCAGCTCTTCCTGGCTCAGAGTCTTTAGGAAGCGTATTTGGAATCCTCTATAAGGCACACCAAGTCCTAAATGCACCTACCTTTCTTCCAGTGGAACCATACCATGTCACAGGCAATGAGGAAGTGCTGCTGAGGAAGACTCATGTGTTCAGTCCTTGTCCTCATGGGACTTGTGGGTGCTCAGCATAAAGTGCTCCTTAAAGACAACCTATCCTGACCCCAGAGAACAGTTTTCCTATTGAAGGGAAGTCAAGCTTGCCTCCCTGAAGCAATCTGACAACTTTATTCCTACTGTAGTGCCCTTGCCTTGCTCCTGCTTCCACACCTGAGAAGACCTGGGCCCCAAACTGGGCAGAAACAGCCCTGTGTATGTATCTGCTCTCTACAGCTGTGTTTCCATGTGTTTCCAGGCATTAACTTTTCTAAAGTCCCTAACTATGGTATTGCACTAGCTGACCCTGATCTGAGATGGGACACTGAATCCAAAGCCCTACCACTGAGATGAAAGCGATACTTCCTTGTTCCCTGTTTTTGGTTGTTCAAGACAAGGTCTGTCTGTGTAGCCCTGGCTGTCCTGGGACTCGCTCACTCTGTAGACCAGGTTGGCCTTGAACTCAGGGATCTGCCTGCTTCTGCTTGCTGAATGCTGGTGCTACAGGCCTGCACCGCCACCACCACTACCCAGTTACCCTCTGATTTCTCACTATTTATTTGTTCTTTCCAGACAGGGTTTCTCTGTGTAGACTTGACTGTCCTGGGACTCACTCTGTCGACCAGGCTGGCCTCGAACTCACAAACATCTGCTTGCCTCTGCTTCCTAGGTGCCAGGATTAAAGGCGCGCACCACTATGGCTTGATTCCTCCCCCTTAATGGTCAGTGGGCTAGGTTAATGCTCACGATGAACAGAAGCTGTACCTTTCCAGAACTTGATACTTCTTTTCACTGTACATAAAAAACCATCTTCCACTGATAGTTTCCAAGGATGCTGGGTGGTATTCACAGCCGTCCTGACATCTGAGATGACACCAATTAGGTCTCAGACGTTTACTGAAAGTATCCAGTTTGACCTCTGCCATGTCACTTGAAGATGCTCACCCACCCCAGGTTGCTAAGACTCTTCCCTGCCTCCAGCTGCAGGCGCCAAACACTGATGCTTCAAACACCGTAGACATGCTACTAAAATACTTTGCCTTCAACACTTAGAAACCTTGACTCCACTGAGAGGCCTGGTGGGAAGGCCTTAGCCCCTTGGGGGTGGCAGCAGCTGCCAAGCCAAAGAGCCAATGAGCTTCAGAGTATTGTTTAGGCTGGACTTGGCTGCTGTCCAGCTATGAAAGAAGGTTAAGGTCATTTGGGGGTGGTGGGGGGGAGGAGCCTGGGAAAAGAACCACTGGCCACACCCCGGGTTCTCTACTGGCCAGGTTCTATTTACTTCTCAAAAGCCAATTACTCACAGCTCAGTGGTCAGCAGTTCTCTTTGCCAGTGGTAACTCCAGTCAGAAACTAGAGACTGGGCTAGGCTGCCCCCAAATTGCAGGACAGCAGATGAAAGGAACCCAGGAAACAGAACTCCTAGGTAATGCTCCACACACAGCCCAGAAATGCGCTTTCTAGATTGGAAAGTGGTTGTTCAAGAGACCCATAGCAGAAATAGCTATTAGCAGTAATACTAATTAAAAAAAAAAAAAAATAGGAAAAGCACCTCCCCCTTTCTAAAAGCAAAACCATCCCGGCTGACAACGGTTTTTCTTCTTCAATAAGTACTAATCCGTCACTCTGGTACCTCACTGAGACATTAACAGCCGCACCAAGTTTGATGAGTGCTTCACTAAAATTCTTAAGACACTTGCCTCATGCCAAAGACAACCGGGAAACCAACCTCCTCGTGGCATGGTATGGATGGAGTAAGTATGTTACGCTAGCGGGGAGAACCTGGGCCTTGTTTTATGTATGAAAAGGAGCCGGCCCACTTAACTCACAGACACAAGGCTGTTGTAGAATTATTTGTAATGCATTTTGTTTAGCCTACAAATGCACAACAGAAAACAGTCTCAGGTTTCACTAAGTGTGTTTAATCATATTTTGTTACAATCTCTGATTTTTCTATGAAAAAAAAAAAATTCTGAACTTTAATTTTCTCCATTTCCAAAGGGAAGGAATGATGAATAGAGAGAAGTGGGTAGAAAGGGGATATTACAAAATTGACCTAAAAACAACTGCATCTGCCGCTACGATGCCACTGGGCTAGTTATGAAGTCGACGCGGTGTGCCAGGGTGTATGCCAGAGAGGGCTGGCGTGGTGAGCCACACAGTGGAAGACGGCAGGTGAGTATAAGACAGCATAAACAGAAGACACAGTGGGCAGATGTGGCTGAACGGAGAGCAAGACAGAAAGACATTAAGTTAGGGAGCAGGGATTTTTTTTTTTTTTTTTTTAAACAGACATTTTTAAAAAGTTTTAAAAAAAATTACGCATGTGAGTGTTTTGCTTGTGTGTGTGTGCCTGGGGCATGTGGAGGCCAGAAGATCCCTTGGGACTGCAGTTACAAACAGTAGTGAGCTGCCATGTGGGTGCTGGGAATTGAACCTGGTCTTCAGCCAGGTCCCCAGGATCTGTGTTGGACAGCTCACAACTACCTGTAACTCCAGGTGATCCAATAATCTCCTCCGGATTTTTAACCCTTGAGCCACCTCAGACTGTAATTTTAATTTTAAATAAGGTGGCTCATACCAGGTTACGTAGGACGTTTGAAGCCTGAGCCACGTGAGACCTAGCCCCAACATAAAAAATGTGGCCATGAATATAGGAAAATGTATTCCTGTGTGTACTCATGTGCAAACAAGGTTGGAGGAGAAAAATTCACACTTAGGGGAGAGGGTTCTCTGCTGGCATGTGGGTCTTGGGGAACTGGGGAGTGAACTCAGGTTATTAAGCTTGGCAGCAAGTACCTTTACAAGTTGAGCCGTCTTGCTAGGGCCTACTCTTTTTGGGAGGTTGGGCCCTAACTTAAAGCCTTGGGTAGTTAGGCACACGCTCTACCATCGAGCACTACCAGACCCCTGACGTATGAACGAAGACCAGATGATGTGAGCCATACATTCATCTGGCGAAAGTATGCTGTGTGGAGGGAATAGACAGTACGACTCTAAGATGCAAACTCCTTGGACAGTGGAGCATGAGAGCTGGGAGCCAACCAGATAAATTACAAAACAAAGGGTTTCATGTCATAAAGCCTTTGGGTTTTGTTTTTGAGACAGTCTTAACTCTGCAGACCCAGTTGACCTTTAAGTCCAGGCAGCCTGGCCTCAAACCCATGTTCACTTGCCTCTGCTTGAGTTCTGGGACTTAAGGAATGTATGTCACTACAGCCAAGAGTTTGTTTCTGTCACACTGTAAGCCTTGCAGGCATTTGCTGACTTTAAAGGGGTCGTTGTGGTTTTATAGTGCAGGTTTGTACCCAAGCAAAGGTCGGGGAGGATTATTTCAATAATCTGAGAAAGAGGCGACAGTGTCATGAGCTTCTGTCAGCAGAGCCAGGCCCAAGGACGATTTTCTGAAGAGTGATAACTGGACACAGAAGAGTTAAGGGTCAGGTGTGATAATGCACACCTTTAATCTTAGGCAGAACTCTGTGGGTCCAGCCCAGCCTAGTCTATCAAGCATGTCCCAGGACACGCAGAACTACCCATTCTGAGATTCTGTCTCAAAATCACAAAAACAACAAACAAAACCCGCAAAGAAATGAGTCCAGGAATTTTTCTGGCCAAACATGGAAGGTTGGCCTTGTCATTTACTGCAAAAACTGAGAAAAATAGGCTTCCAAGGGAAGCCAGAGCACTTTCTTTAATGTACATTAAACTCAAGTTTTCAGCAGGGATGCTTAAGTCTGGAGTCAAGAGAAAGCCAGATTGCAGATCCCAGATAGAGGCTGCTCCTATCACTCTGTCTACCATTGAAAAGAGCACATTAAAGATGTTCCAAGAGAACAGGATGAGCTCCTCATACCCCATAGAAGGTCAAGGTTAGTTAAGTTTCTGAGACAGTCTCACTACGTAACTGTCCTGGAACTCACCATGTAGACCAGGCTGGCCTCCAACTCACAAAGATCCATCTGCCTCTGCTTCCCAAGTGCTGGGGTTAGTGTGCCACTATGCCCAGCTTTTATTACTTTTGAAAGATCCTGGCTCAAGACTTTGTCGTCTATGTGAGTGGTTTGCCTGCAAGCATGTGTGTGCACTGCCTTGGGTGCTTGGGGCCCATGGCGATCAGGAGGGTGTTGGACGGTCTGTGGAGTTGGAGTTAGGCCACTGTGAGCCACAGCGTGGGTGCTGAGACCCGAACCTGGGTCCTATGTAAAAGCGCTCTTAATCACCGAGCCAAAGACTTAGTTTTAGCTATGTATGTGTGTCCTACATGTGTTAGTCTGTGTGCATGTGCACATAGGTGCCCATGTCAGGTGCCAGATCCCATGTAGTTGGACAGGAACTTTTGAGCCACCCAAACATGGGTCCTACTAACGGCTGAGCCATCTTTCCAACTCCAGGCAAAGTTTTTAAATAATGTGAAAATAAAAAAAGCCTCACAAAGTCTTACCAAGATTTAATGTACATTTATTCTTAACACGTGGAACATATAGTATAAAGATTTCATACTGAATAAATGATATTCATTAAGCCAAAAAGGAAAAAAAGGAGGAATTTACATCAAGTTTTTAGCTACATTGTTGAAATACAAATATGCAGATTTTATCACTGAAAAAATCTCAATTGTGTTTCTTCATCAGGAACTTCAACTGAACCTAGAACTTTTTCACACCTCGATTAGAAAGGAAACAAAACAAAACAAAAACCCAGAAAAAAATAAACTATAAGTTGATTGGCTGCTGAGACAGCAAGGACTTTTTACAGAGACCTGTACAGCATCGAACCGAGAGGGTCGATGTCTGGCAAGAGATTAAATAGCTGTGTCTCGCTTGTGCAGGTCACCAACTTGTTAACTCGTCATACTATAAAGGGGTGGCTGGGAAGGGGGCCAAACTGTGGAGGCTCAAGGGTATGTGCAATGTACAACGTCATATATATACACACGTGGCAGCACCGCCGCTGCAGCTAAAGGTTAAAACCAGTTCTAAGAGGTGATCTCAGGGTTATTCATACAATCAAGGAGGAGAGAAAGAGGTCAGGGTGTTGTAGGTTCACACATGATACTTTGGGGGAAAAGCCTTTTTTTTTTTTTTCTCCTCAACATTTAACTAAAAACATTTTTAAAAACTACAGCTTGCTGCTGACCCAGCGTCTTCTCTCGTTTCCATGTGAGACATTATTATTACAGTATGTTTACAGTATCAGGTGTACAGTACAGTACATGAAAGGGTCTACACTCTACTGCACAGGCCTCTCCAGTCAACAGGGTCTGCTCACAACTGCCAACTTCTCGGCTCCTGCGAGATTGTGAATGGACAGCAATAAACCACACAGTTCAGCAGTCACCTTTTGTCCTTCAGGGTTTTTTTGTATTTTTTCCTTTTTTTTTTTTTTTTTCCTTTTTTTTTTTAACCATTAAAAACAGTTATGAAATGTGGCATCCCGTTGATGCAAGGACCGGGAAAGCCATTTTTTTTCCCCAAACTCACTGTAAACAACAGTAACTTTGGTTAAAATAAAAAAAGTCTTCTATGTAGGCTGAGCTTTGTCTTTTCAAATAGGGTGGGGTCCTGAGGGAAGCAGGTGGGGATGAGGAACAGAAAGGTGTGAGGGAGTGGAGGTGGGGAGGGAAGAGAAACAGGAGAGACTTTCCCAAGGGAGAAGCTGGACAGCACAGGGTAAACTGGATTCTGAGGTGGTTTTGCATAAATAAAGGGCAACAGTCAGTTTCTAACTTCTCCACACACTCACACACACACGGGGAGGGGAGGTGTCCCACGGCTGTCATGACTGGCCAATCAAAAACAGTACATCACAAATGACTTGCGAAACCAATGAGTTCATCAATGGTGATACGGAGATGTCCAACAGCCGTGACTCATACAGAGTGAATTCCGAGTGGTTCTCGTCCACCTTGGCCAGGGCAAGCAGTGCTCGGGCAGCCCGCCGCATCATGTCCACACTAGTTGGTTCAAAGGGTGGGTTCTGCATATGGAGGAGGCTGGCCTGGCTCTGCTGGAACTGTGTGGCAGCAAGGCTGTCCTCCAGGAAGCCCAGGAGGTTGCCGATGCTGCCCTTCTGCACTGCAATGGCCCGGGCTGCCAGGCTGTCCCCCTGTGCCAGATTGGCCAGCAGTACCACGGCCATCTCCCGGCACACTGGGTTCTTTCGGTCACTGAGGAAGCGCACCATGGTACTATATAACTTCTCCAGGCGGCTAAAGGGGGGTGTGGCCAGGATCAGGTCCACATTGTTGTCCTGGATGCTGAGTTTGCTGAGGGTTTCCAAGACCAATCTCTGGGGAGAGAGGACGGCATTGGGGCCTAAGGTGGAGAAGGGGTCCTGGGCTTCAGCTGAAGGGCAAACTGCCCAGTGTAGGAGTCCGTCCAGGACAGGCAGGCAGATGCTCTCAGGGTACGGGGATAGGTCCAACTGCCCCGAGATGTTGGCAAGGGTGACCAGCGTGTTTTCCCGAAGCA
Organism: Rhombomys opimus; assembly: GCA_010120015.1. Taxonomy (NCBI): domain Eukaryota; kingdom Metazoa; phylum Chordata; class Mammalia; order Rodentia; family Muridae; genus Rhombomys; species Rhombomys opimus. The sequence continues at coordinate 2,235,697 of REGO01000146.1, read as the reverse complement.
TCTCCAAGCAGTCCCACCACCACTCCACTTTGTCACAGCTCACCCCTTGGTCCTGTTCCTCCTCCTTCTCATAAGTCAGTGGTGCCTGCTTCCGTTCTGGGTGCTTATGGTGCAGTAGGATCAGCTTGCCCAGGATGAGCAGCAGCCCTGGATGTTTGGACATCTCAAAGTCGTTGCCTGGCACAAACGACAGGCTCCGGATGGTATTGGAGACACAGACACAGCGCTTAGCGAGGGAATCCTGCCAGTCCAGAAGGGTACACAGTGGGGTCTCGTCTTTACTGTGGGGCTCATCCTCTAAAATCTTGATGTTCCGGTGGCTCTGGGCTGGGCTAATGCCAAATGGAAACTTGCTGCTTTCCTTGGTGGCCTCTGCACTCTTTGTTCCCTCATCAGTCAATGTGCTAGACCGGGTGGACAACATGTCATCCATGGTGGCTGTGATCCTTTTTTCTGGAAGGCCATCAGGCGGGGGGCCCTCTTGCTCCGTTGTCCCTGTTGCACCCTCTGCTGTCGTGAGGTGTTTCCGAGGAGGCGTTGGGCAGGGCACATAAGGCCGGGAAGGCAGCAGCTCGATCTTGCTCTCAAAGTGGGTCTGGATATGCTCAGTGGTATCCCCTCCACCAATCCGCCAATGCAGCAGGCCACTGTCGAACTCCTGCACGCGCCCAAGCTTATCCGAGCAGTCCACCACAAAAGGGTCGTTCTTCTGCACGATCTTTACTGGAAGCTTGTCAAATTTACTGACTAGCTTCTCCTCACTATTCTCTGAAGGTGGCTTGTCCTTGCCCAAAAAGGCCATCTCCTCATCATTATCAACCACTTCCTCCTCCTCCTCCTCCTCCTCCTCCAGTTTAGTCTCTAGAAGTTCTTCCTCCTCCTCCTCCTCTGTGGGGGCTGGACTAGACGCCTTGCGGAATCTCCCAGGGTCTAGCAGTGTTCTCTGTCCTGGGTCCCCTACCTCATACTCCTTTAAAATCCCAAAGATCTCAATCAGGCATCGACGGAAATATTCCACAAGGAGCTCTAGCAACCCTGGGAGCTGAAAGACAGAAAAGGAAATGAATGAGAAAAGAATTCTGGACAGGAAAGTGCTCAAGCTCTATCCAATTTCTTTTCTTCAAGTTAGACATTTCTCTAGCAGTTTCTCAAGCAGACTCCTCTTCTTCACTTCTCTTGCACCATTTCCTTCCTGACCAAAGAGCACAAGGCTTTCTTTTGCCTAAACAATGGTCACATAAGCCTGCCCCAAGCAGACTAAAGTTGTAAGCCTAGGGTCTAGACCTGGTCCATCAGTACTACCCAATACCTTTAAACCTGTTCTTTCTGAATGTGTACTCTGCATTCCACTAGGCTTTTCACAGTGGTCACCGCCACTGCCCCTCATCCCACAGCCTTATAAAGCCCAAGTCTAAGCATGCTGGGATGACCTGTTCCCAACAGGAGCTAGAAAAGGGAATGCACTGTCAACAGATCCACAAATTTCTAGTCAGATTAATGGTTTTTGGTTTTGTTTTTGTAGAAAAGGCATTCCTATGTAGCCTTGGCTGTTCTTGACATTGTACACCGGGTTGGCCTTGAACTCACAGAGATCTGCCTGCTTTTGCCTCCCCAAGTGCTGGGATTACAGGCATGTGTCACTACTCTTGGCTCTCTGATTAACATTTGACTGAATTATGTTAATGGATCCATCCACCTGATTTTCCCAATACATAAAGATGCATTTTAATACTGTTATATGCTTTTCAACATGTGCATTTGGGTATATCCACCTGGTTTTTAGAGTTGGAAAAACCTTGGTTTGAATATTGCCTTTTCTAGAAATTAGCTGTAAGAAATGATGATAAGTTGTTCCTGGTATATAGAAAATAAGCAAAACTTATTTCTTTACATTCTTGTGGACAGGAAAATTATGCAAAGAAAATAGTCATGCTTTAGACATTTGTGGTGAATCACAAATGTAATCCCAGTGCCTGGGAGCCTGAGACAGAAGCCTGCCTGCCTTGAATTCAAGGTCAGCCGAGGCTATATAGTGAGGTCCAGACTTGCCTGAGCCCACAATGTGATACCCTTTATCAAAAATCCAAAACAGGAGCCAGGTGTAGTGGCACATGGATCGTTGTGAGTTTCAGACCAGCCTGGTCTACAAACAAATCGATCCAGGCAGCCAAGGCTACACAGAGAAACCCTGTCTTGAAAAACCAAAAATGAAACCAAACCAAACAAAATAAAGCCAGGCTTTGTGGTCAGAAAGAACCTGGTAACAGTTCCATAAACCCGGGCAAGCACAAGACTATGAGGCAGGTGTGTTAGCACATGCCTTTGATCCAGCACTTGGGAGGCAGAGGGAGATGGATTTCTGAGTTCCACGCTGGCCAGGGCTACAGCTAAACTCATAAATGATTATGAGCCCATTTACTCAACCCTAAATGGCCCCATCCCCTGAAGAAAAGATGACACGAAACAAAATAACGGAAAAAAGCAAGAGCACATTAATCTAATTAAGCACCCTCTCATCAGCTCCTTCATTAAGTTGGCACATTTCAAGGATTAAAAAAGAGTAAGATAAACTTGGCAGGATGGCATGAGCCTACAATACCAGTGCCCAGAAGGTTGAAGCAGGAAGATCTCAAGCTCAAGACTAGTCTAGGCTTATATACTGAATGTATAGTGGGAGGGCACGGGAGAGATGGCTCAGCAGGTGAGAGCACTGGCTGCTCTCCCACAGAACCTGGGTTAGATTTCCAGCACCTACATGACGCCCAAGTACACACAGACAGCTAACAACTGTCTGTAACTCTAGCTCTAGAGTTCAATACCCATTCTCTAAGCATCAGACATACAATTGGTACACAGACACATGCAGGTAAAAATCTGTCTCACACATATCCATAAAGACTAGGATTAACATTCCCTCTTTTATTGAAGAGTATAAATAGGAGAGAGAAGAACTGCTCTGATCACTAATAAACATACCACTTTGTTTATTTTACACACAGGGTCTCATGTGTCACAGTCTGGCCCCAAACTACCTAGACAAAGAAAGATGACTTTGAACCTTTGATCTTCTTACCTGTACCTGCCAAGTGCTGGAATTATGTGTGCGGCACCACACCTGATCTACGTGGTACTGGAAGTCCATCTCTGGGCCATATATGTGCTAGGGAAGCACTTTAGCATCTAAATTATAATCCCAATCTCTAGTATTGAATTTCTTTTTAATTAAAGGAAAAAAAAAAAAAAAAAAAAAAGCACAGCAGTGGTGGTGCTCCCCTTTAATCCCAGCACTTGGGAGGCAGAGGCAGGCAGATCTCTGAGTTAGAGGCCAGCCTGGTCTACAGAGAGTTCCAGGACAGCCAGGGCTACACAGAGTAACCTTATCTCAAGTAAATCAACACACAAACAAACAAATGGAAGGGGAGGGGAGGGAGAGAGGAAGGAAGACAAAGAAAGGAAAGGAGGAAAGGAGAGAAAGAAGAAAGGAAAGGAGGAAGGAGTGAGTGTAACGGGAGGAGGAGGGAGAGGATGGTCTGGAGTCCACCCTCTCCCTTTACACCTTTACACGGCTCCAGGGCAAGCACCTTTTATACACTGAGCCATCTCGCTGGCTCCTTACCCGATCCCAGTCTCTCCCAATTGGTATAGTGCCTTTAATCCCAGAACTAAGGAGCCAGAAGGAGGTGGCCCTCGAGCTCCAGACCAGCCTGGTCTACCAAGCTGTTCCAGGATGGCCAAGACCACACAGAGAAAACTTGTCTCAAACATAAAAACAAAAATGAAACTCCCATCTGAGCATGGCAGGTAGGAGGCTAGGACAGAAGCACCGTGAGGCTATCCATATAGGTAATTTAATAAGACCTTGTCTCAAACAAACAAACCTCAAAAGAACACATTCCCTTTGAACTTAGTCTTTACAACTCATGGAAATTATTATTGCTCTCGATACCCGGGCTCCATGCCCAGGGTAAAGAGAAGCAAAATATAAGCATGAAAGTTTTCCAGAAAAGTGACAAGTGTGTTGGCCGTGGATGGTCTCATTCTTGTTCTGTTATCTACAGCAAGAATATCCTAGACCTTCCCCAATTTCCCAGAAGCTCATACTCACCTGGCTGAGGTTGAAGGTCATAATGCTGTTGTCATCATATAGGAGGATGTTAATGGTGTCTAACGCCCATGTGCTCTCTGCCAGGAGCCCAGACTTGAGGGACATCATTACCCGCCATGCCTCCGGGGTTCCTGAAATAAACCTTTGTGTTGTCCATCCACCAAGCCCCCGGATGGCTGGAGGCACCCCAGGGCCGTCCATCCCATTAGTCAGGCTACTCTGCCTTCATTGCTTCTAAGCTGTCTAGAACACCAGTGCATGGCAGAGCCTTAAAGAAAAACCTGAAATCAGCTTATGTCTTCCATCCTCCACATTCTGTGGCTTTATTTTAATAAGCACTGTACCAGATTTAACCACATCCAGGACACTGGGATAGGCAAGAACCATTTGAAAGATGGAAAGGGGCAGATTCAGCCACCCAATCAGGGAGGTCTCCTTACCAATGTCTTTCATTGTGAGCCGTCTTCTCTGCTTCAACACGGGCTGTGTGGCTTCAACAGAGCCAGGTGGAAAGGTAATATCCCGTCGAATCATGGGGGGCTGCACAGGGGTAGGTGCTATGTGCGAAGCAGGTACCGGCGGACCTGCCTTCTGCATTTTCATCCCAGAGTGCAGGAATGGAGACTTGCTAGGAGAAGTACGGTTCTCCATGGGCCGAGGGAGGGGCGCGGGGCTGGATACCTGAGGAATGTGATTCTGCATGCTTGGTGGGGGCTGGTAGTTAGACGGAGGGGGTCTTGTCATGGGGGGTACAGGGGCTGAAGGACCATATGGAGGCTGGCGTGTGCCGTGGGAAGGCCATGGGCCTTCATGGTTGGCCCTCTGATCTGTGTGGAGCATCTCATCTGTTCGGTTCACACCATGATACGCAGGACCCTGGGGGGCAGAGCCTGTGCTCTGCCTGTTGGCATAATTGTAGGTCATGTCATTTCGCCCCTGCCACATGGTGCCTTGCTGAGCAACCTCAGCTGATGCCTGTATGGGGCCGCCCATCATTTGTGGTGGCATGTTCTGCTGGGCATTGGAACCAGGAGGTGCAGAGACCCGGTCTCGGCCAAACTGGAATGGAAATTGGTTCTGGGGGCCGCCTGCTGGTCGGCGCTCAGTAGCAGCGGTGGCAGTAGCAGGATAGGCGTTGCTGTACTGGTTGTACACATCTTGCTGAGGGGAAGGCTGAGCAGCTTGCTGCTGGCTGGCAGACTGAGGCTGAGCGGCAGGCAGCTGCTGCTGTTGGGGCTGCCCCTGCCCGGTGCTGTACGGCACAGTGTACATCTCCCCTTCGTGCCGCTTGGCAGGGGGGCCATATGCGCCATCCATCGGCCTCTTGTAATTCTAAGACGGAGAAAGCAGAGGGGAAGAAATTAATATGGTATACCGAGTCACACAAAAATCGCATGTGCCACGGATGGCTCCCATTCATTAGACAGTAATTCATTTTTCTTTTGCCCCTCTGAAAGAAAGGACACAGATGCCAAGCAAACAAGGGAAACAACTTTGCAAATAACTTTTTTAGAAGCTGTTTCTGAGAGCAACCAGTATCTCCTCTTCTAGGGTTTTCCTTTCAAGCAGAAACATTCATAAAACATGAAAACTCAAAATAAATTGTTCCTAGCCCCTTCAGAAGAGAGACCTGACGAACAAGGAAGACACCGAGACCTGACTCTCCAGGTAGAACTGCCTGGTTGGGTCAGGGAAATACCAAAGTAGTAGCAAAGTGAACCAGACAGACTACTACCCTTAAGACTCGGTTGCTTACTGCTGTCAAGCACAACTGGTGGGCCAGTGCGCTCCCCACTACCGTCCTCACCTGCTGCTGCTGCTGATACATTGCGGTCTGCTGGCTGGGGAAGGGGCTGCTGGAAGGGGTGCCTTGGGTAGAGAACTGATTGCCATAGGAATCATGTCTGCAGAAGAGAACCTTGGTCAGGGTGGAGTAACAGAACAGGAGCAACAATACAAAGGAATCGCGAGTTACTCACCGCTGCGGCTGCTGTTGCTGTTGCTGCTGCTGGGGAGGGTAGCGGCTAGGAGAATACATCCCCGAGTCTGGGGTGGAAGGCATGAGATTTGGCTGAGGGGCTCCAGTGCCCATATTTCCTTCAGGCCCGATTCCAGGCTCCGTCCTAAACAAAATTGGAGAAGGGAATTGAGTCCATGAAAGCTTCTGGGCACCAAGGGTGGGACAAGTGCAGGGGCTTGCTTACCTCACTCTGTCATAAGGACCTCCATAGGGATAGTGCTGTCGTGGTCCCATAGCCACATTTCCCAGCCCAGGGCCAGCAGCACGGCTGTAGGGGTCACCCATCCCGCCGTTGGGGCCCTGCCCTGAGGACATGAAGGGATCACTTCCTGGAGCTAAGTGCAGAAAGGAAGGCAATGAGACAACTGGCAGGTTGGCAGGCTGGGTAAGCTACACACTGCATGCCCCATAGCTCCCAGCCTTCTACAGATGATGGTTTGTTCCTGTTGCTTTCCTGACAGACTTCACAGAAAAATACAAAGTCCTAAGAGTGGCTGGGTAAGGCAAAAGCTAAGAGGTAGGTGGCTAAGGATGCTGCTCAGTGGGATGATCCTTGCCTAGTACATGCGATTCCCTAGCATCACACCAGAAAGGAAAGAGAGGACAGCAGGCAGGGAGAAGGGAAGGATATGGGTTAGGGTGACACACAGAAGGACCTCAGAAGCTATCTCAGCAACACTACCCAGTTACTCCCGCTCCTGTCTCTACAAGCACAAGCCAACAACTCCTAGCACTCACCTTTCCTCATGCTGCCATAAGGATCCTTATTTGGCTCATAGGACATGCGCCCCATCATGTCAGAGGTATTCATACTGGGCTGGTACCCAGGGTTTGGAGTCATGGAATTCCGCTTCTGGAATGTGGGGTCACTTCCATCAGGAAAGGCATCCTGGATTCCAACTGAGTTGCTCCTGCTCCAGAGTGAGGAAAACTAATGAAACCCCCAACAGACCAATTCCTCCCCTAAGCCAAGAGACACAGTAGTACAGTAACTACAGAGCTGGGCAACAGAGGCAGGGACTGCTCTTGGGTCACACAAGTCTCAGCCCCAAAGACCCTCGGAGTTCTGTTGCTGCTCATGGGCCTTACCTCATGCCTGGTAAGGGGGGAATTTGACTATGTGGTGTGGATGCTGGAGTTGGTGGCTTCAGGTCTCCTCCTTCTGCCATCGAGCTGCTGGTTGACTGAGGAGTCTGTGGACCCTGCATAGATCCTGATCCCGCTGTAGACAGAGCAGAGTGAGCAGCTCACTTGACAGAAAAGTATTTAAATGTTCATATAAACACGAATGCTGAAGAATCTGGGGGGGGGGGTGTGTGCATGTGTATGAGCCTATTTCTTTGAGACAGGGTCTCATACTATATAACCCAGGCTGGCTGGAACCAGCTATCTACTTCCTTCTCAGCTTCCAGAGTGCTAGGATTGACGGCGCGCCTGCCCTTCCAGAAGATCATCTCTGTAAGACTTTCCTAAGGACATGATGCAGACTTGAACTGACTTTTCCTAGCCAGTGATCTAAAAAGGCCAGAAGAGGGGAATGGGTTTAGTCACTTGTGCAGGCGTGTCTCAACACAACAACGGCATGTAAAAGTTTCTATGCAAGCGGCACAACTGAGCTACAATAAATACAGAAACAGCCCCTCCTTCATGTTTTATGGTGGTTGCATTCTTGGCTTTGAAGAGATGATGTGGCCATTATTTTACCATGCCAGGTTGTTTAAGTCATGGGCAGCTTCCTGACTGCCTTGCTTTATTTCTCCAAAAGAACTTGTCAAATGTCTTAAACAGCATAATGATGGTGGAACCAAAACTCCTAAGCAGAGCTCCTGAAATACAGGGTGCAGAAGCATCACCTGGACAGAGCCTAGATGTTTCTATTAAATACCCAGCACATGTCACCCTTACAGCACTGCATATCCCACCAGAGGTCTCTCCAGCTGATGAGTCAGCCATCTTAGGCACCCATACACCCTCAGAGGTCAATGGCAGGGCACACATGTTACACCTACCTTCTAGGGCCCGGGCCCCAGCTCCTCTGAGAAAGGAGGGTAAGCAGAACTCCTGTCATCTCAAAGTTCCATTCATATTTTCTCCCTACCCCCTCTTCCCATTCATTACCATCTTAGTTCTCTGGGGAATTTAAGGCTTTAGACTGAGCTGCATTCTAAGGCGCTGACATCAGCAGGCCAAAGCTCCCAGATGGCCCAGCCACGCTGCTATTTGTCAGTTTTCCCTCACTCCTCTGGTGTCCCTCCCACTCACCAGTTTACAAACATTTGGCAGGAAGCCAGGTGTACAACAGGAAAATTAGAAAGTTAAAACTTAAGGCTGCTGCACGGCACCTCCCAAGGGAGTCGCCACTGCCGCTCTTGAGTCTGCCAACCTGCCAAGCCACGTGGACGGGTAAAAACACACATGCCTGGCATCTGCTCTGCTTCCCTGGAGGGAGGGAAAGGAGGAGGGAGGAAGGCACCACTACCTAAAGAACTGTGCTCTCAGCCTCAGTGGGGTGTGCACCCATTCTTACCAGGAGAAGGAGGCTGGATCTTGGGCTGGGACTTCTTGGAGTCAGCAGCTGCAAAGATGTCTGGAGGAGGGTCTTCACCCCGCTCAATCTTGCATTCAAAGGCATAGAGACACTGGATATACTGCTTTTTCAAAGAGCTGGCTGCACTGCTTGATGTACCCACATTGAGGTTGGTCGCAAGTTCCCGCCACTTTTTGTTCTTGTTGACCTGTAAGACCAACCAGAGGAGCCAGAGTAGAGCTGACTAGCTTACAAGCGCTGAGCTCCAACTGGTTCCTGCAACTTGGAGTAACTGCAAGCGTCACTGCTTATTGAAACAGGACAACTGGCATGCCGACATTGGAACAGAGTTCCCCACCTGGTCTCTATGCTCCAGCCATCACCCTGGCCTTGTCAAGCAAAGGTTTTTGTTTTTTTTAACAGGATTCTTCTACTTCAGAGTGAGGCTAATGTTTAAGTGCAGCCAGTCCACAGTTCTGCCTCCTTTCTTCAGCCCCAGGACATCACTAATCAAGACCATTTCCCCAAAGTCCATTCTAATCAGTACTGTGCTAGCTGGACAGATTTCCATAGTACATTCTTAAACTCAGTGGCAAGCATTTCCCTCTAGTGCCGAGAACACTGGCACTGCACTCCTGACCGACAAGAAAAGATCTTTGGGCTGTGATGCCTTTGATCTGGTAGCTGCAAATCCATAGAGTTTGGAGAGGGAGAGAGAGAGAGAGTGAGAGAGAGAGAGAGCGAGAGAGAGCGAACGCATGAAAACTACCACTGAAGGGAAGTGACCAGGAATAGCTCCTAAGTTGGCGATGGTGAGGGTCACCTGGCTGTCTTTAAAGTTCTCTCCCATACACATGCCATCTGACCCAATCTACTGGGACGGTCCATTCACTAATCTGTCAGACAAGCTCAGGGCTCACTCTTGCCTTTCTTAGAAGCTTTACTTTACAATTACTTAGCAGCAACTAAAAGATTTCCTTTTCAAACTAGAAGGCACGCTAAGGCTCCGAGAGTCCTTCTGTCCCTCACCTTATGTTTGGTGAGTTTTGAAGCCCAACAATCAGAAGAAGGCAAAGCTATTAAGTAACCCCATCCCTTTCAGCACAGCAGTAAAGGACTAAATGAGAGTCAAAAGCAGGAATGCACCCAGGGTCGCCTCAGCAGCCTTGTGTGGCTCTGCTTCCCACGCCAGTTATATGGCAGTTTGCACGTGCCCTGTTTTGTTTTGTTTTCCTTTGTGGGGGAAGGGAATGAAGCCTGAAGGGAGAAGGAATTCATAACTGACTGGTAGCTGGCTTCATTCCAATCACTCTCTTTTCTGCTGGTGACAGCTGTTTTCCTTTTCTGATTTAGAAGGTTTGGAGTAAGTCTCTCCTGTCAGGCTCTCCCACCCACACCCAAGAGTTTCTGGCTCTGGACAATAAAAAAAAAAAAAAAAAAAAAAAAAAAAACACCACAGAAGGAAGTCTACAAGGCAAAATGAACTATCACTAGTTAGCCTCCCTGGCTGAATGCAAACAAAACTGTTAAGTATATGGCAAGGGCATTTCCAGTAGGATTTTAACCCATTCTCTGAAGTCACAGTATAAAAATAACTAGACAAATAATTTTTTACTATTCAACTTCTTCCTCCATAGCTACTCTTACTTAGTAAGCAGTTTCTGAAATTCTATCTCCCCTAGAAAGCTTCATGAATCAAAAGGTTCAGTGATCTGGCTGCCACTTGACAGGACAGAAGGTTATACATACATGGTTCCTGCTTCGCCATCAAGAAAATGAAAGCTCATGTAGTTTATGTTTTAAGCATCTCAGAGCACAACCCCTGTGGAATGCATGGCGCCATCAGGCCAGCTGTCTGGCACTCACCTGAGTCAGCCCACCAATCTCCTTCACAGACACATAGAGGCGGTAGAGGTCCAGAGGCTTCCTGCCCACAGCAGGCAGATTTGTCATGCCCATGGCCTTTTCCTCTGTGAAGGCCAAGTACCGGTCCACCCACATCTTCCTCTCGGGCTCACCACCCAGCTCATACAACTTGGTGATCTTCTCATTAGTTGTAGTGGAAGAGCTGGATTTCTGGAGGGTGGGTCAAAACCAGAGACTCATCAAAGCCCAAACCTACACACATGAAGAGTGCCAGAGACCCTTTCCTCTCTGCCTGGGCCCTTTCCCTCTGAGAGCCAGCGGGGCTGGTTGTGGAATTTCCTGCTTTGGTCTCTTAGGTGCTGGGATTGTATCTTAAAAGCTACTGGCTTGTTTTTTTCTTCCTTTCCTTTCTTTTTTTAACGTGCATTTGATAGTAAAGGTGCAAAATCCCCTGCAAAGCTCCACAGTTTCAGAATGGCTGTTCTAACTATACAGAAAAGAAGCTCACTAAGATACATAGACTTTGGATTTGGTTAATTTGGGCATGTGATTGTTTTTATTTGAAAGTTTTCTTTTTACTCTAATAAAATTTAGAAATTACTTCAGGCAGGCGCCTGGTTTGTCTGTAGGTACGTCTGTGCACTATAGTGTCTGGTGCTCGTAATATAGAAGAGAGCAGCGCTGGAGCCCCTGGAGCTGGAGTTACAGTCTCAGCTGCCATGTGGGTGCTGGGAATTAGACTCAGATCCTTTGAAAGAGCAGCCAGGGCTCCTAACCATTGAGGCATCTCTCCAACCCTCTAATTAAGTTTTTTGAGCCAGGGTTTCTCTGTGTAGCACTGGCTGTCCTCAACTCAGCCTTCCATTGCTGGGATTATAGGTCTGTGTCACCCTCCTCCCATGCTCACCCCAGCTCCTTTGTTTCTTTTCTTAATGATCAGTTTATTTTGTTTTTTGTAATTTACACGTGTACTGGGTGTGGTGGTGCACATCTTTGATTCCAGCAATCAGGGAGGCAGGTGGATTTCTGTGAGTTCAAGGCCAGCGTGGTCTACATAGTGAGAAGCCAGGGGCTCATTATTGAAGCATGATCCTTGTTTTTAGAGGACTGGAGTCTGGTCTCCAATTAGTCCCTCTAACTACAGCTCTAAGGGTCAGACACAATCTTCTGACATCCATGGGCATCTGCATATGCATACATATCACACACACATACACACACACACAAGAAAGCACAGCCTCACAGAAGACCTAGATCCAACCTACAGCGTGGTTGAGAACTCCCACCTGTGTCATTGTCCAACTTGTAAACCTGTATTACTAATCATCCCTGCTGCTCTGAGTAAAGCCCAGAAAGCAAGGGCAGCTAGTGGCCTGCAGCACTCATCATTATCAGGGTACAGGCACAGGAGGCTAAGCCTCACAGAGAACTTTCATTAAAAGCCAGCGTTAGTGACGGTATGCTGATACTCACACTAAGATAGGTAGCCTCAATCATTGCACAAGCAATTATCCTAGGGACTTCATGGATAAAAGGCAATGGATCCTTATCACTCAGTGAAGGGGTAAGATACAAAGCTGAAAGGATGCAAGACAGAAATCATTACCTTAGATTTGGATTCTGTCTTGGGTGTCCCATCTGCTTTGTTGTTCATTTTTGTGGCTGGAGTTAACTTAACATCTCCAAGGCCCATCATCTCTGGGCTGGCTGCCATCCCTGTAAAAAGAAAAACAAATCAAGTGCAATAGATATTGCTACAACTGGAAGATCATTCTTGAAGAACTCTTCAATGAATTATATTTACCTGCTGAATTGTTGGCCATGGTTCCACCCATAGGATATGGGGGTCCCTGAGGGTTGATCATACCAGCCATACTATTAATCCCCTGTCCATAGGGAGGTCCAGTTCCCATCATGCCCCCTTGATTCATATTTGGGTAGCCTGGTGGCCTAAGGAAGAAGATGGAAAATAAAGAGAAGAAAAGGTTGGAGAAATTTTGAACTTTTACATTTGGACCTGAGCTAAATAGGGTTGCTTGACTGTCTAGTTAGAGCAGAAAAAGTCTAAGTCTCTGAAAACTAACCCAGGCTGTTTCTAGTAACTATTCTTATCTTCTACTTGCCACAAAAGGCTCGAGGAAGGTCTCAGCTCTGTACCAAACTTTAGCTTAGTCTGAAGGGGTCTAATCCTTGAAGAATAAAGTCTTATCAGTGTTTTATAAATGCCACTTTCTTGTAAGTAGCCTTTAAAGTTGCTATATTTCTATTTAGGACATAAAAGCCCACTTTTTGTCCTAAGGCCTGTAAGATATACTCAATTTTAACACTTCTCATTTGTCATACCAAACACCAACCAGACTGGACTCCCATATTCTCTCTCCTACCCACGCTTTCTTCCTCAGATTCCCAAGTAGCTACACTAAAGGTATAAACCATCACACTGGGCTTCAAGTTCTGTACATACTTTGTCATATGAATTTTTACCCTAAGACCCTTAGAAAAACAGCATGTTTGTGTAGGTGAATTAAGTATGCAAAAACAGTTCTTAGAAAAGCTCTCAATAAAATACAGGTACATGTACCTATGCATGCATGCACACATGCAAGGACTATGCACAAATATCCCTCTCTTCCCAGGCTTTACCTGTTTTGGATAGAGTTGGCAGCAACATGCATGGCAACAGCAGATTCTTGAGTTTTCCGGTTCATCCCGCCTGGTGGAGGACACATCCCTGACCCAACCTGAGGTGGCATATTGGCCATATTAGGTCCATAAGGCCTGTTGCCCATAGACGCATGAGTCATCCTCCCTGGAGGGAGTGTGCCATAAGGTGGGATTCCAGGCTGCCCGTGCATTTGACCTCCAGCACCCATAGGGTTCATACTTCCAGCCATGCCTGCATTGGGGTAGTTGGCATTGGGCAAGGCATTATAGTTAGGCTGCCTAGGGTAGCCTCCTGTGTGAAGAGGGAAAAAGGACACAAGTCTTGGTTAGTGAGTCCTAGTATTTCTCAACTCTAAAACTCCTAACAAAGAGAATCCATCAATATTTTGGTCAGGAAATCAAACAACTCCATGGTTTAAAAAGTAGTAAGGGGAGGCCAGGATCATGTGAAGGTCCACCTCTGTTGCCCTGCCCCCAAATTGGGGGTGGGGTCTTTTGGGGATTGAATCCAAGGCTTTGTGCCTACTAGTTATGTGTTATATTACCAAGCCACACTCCATCATGACTACCCTGCACAGAGAACAGCTGGTTTTGTTACTATCCAGCAGTCAACACAATTCTTTCCTTTCTACATACTCTTGATTCCACCCAAATATTTTCTTAATTTGTATGTGTGTGCAAGAATGCACATGCCTTCATAGCGGTGTCTTACCTGATAAGCCATTGTGTTAGCCCCTCAAAGGCTTCTTCAACGTGACAGAAGTAAGACAAGATGAAACCTTGCCCCACTCTACTGAAGGGCCTAGGCTGGATAAATGTAAGCCAAGAACAGTCCTACTCTTTTAACCAGCTGTTAACATACCAGCTATTTTCTCATTTCATTTCTATCTCCTAATAACACTTACCTTGTGGGCCATACTGACTCCCCTGGGGACCATAGCTCCCCATAGAGTTCTGCTGGTAGGAGCCCATGCCTGTATGCATCTGTCCTCCAGAAGGCTGACGTGGAGATAAGGCCGAGCCGGGCTGAGGGGAAGTGTACTGGGGCATCTGGGGGTTCCTCTGCATATAACCTATTTGTGGAAAGTATCCATATACTTATCTGCTCAGTACAATGTAATAAATGGTTTCCCTACTCCGCTGGGATGTTTTTGCATGGAATCTGCTGCTATCATTTGACCCTACAGTTATCTTTAAAGTGATATGCCATTTACATAGGGAGGGTATGTAAATTTTATTGTTATTTTGGCTTTTTTGAGGAAAGGTTTCTCTGTGTAGCCCCTGGTTGTCCTGGAACTCACTCAGTAGACTATGCTAGTCTGGAATTCAGAGACTTGCCTGCCTCTGCCTCCCCAGTGCTGGGATTAAAGGCATGTGCCAACCACTGCCCTGAATCAACTTTTTACACCAAAAAGAAAATTGAAATGATAAAAAGCACTGAACAAAAACAAAACAATAATAAAAACCCAAAATAAAACAAAACCTGTAACAATAAATAAATACAATATGAATGATCTAATGAGTAAAGGAGCTAATGCTGAGCCATTAGAAAATGTTTATTAAATTAGACACAATGAAAGGTGCAAGCTACCAAAATTTTGGTGAGCACTGAGATATGTAGAATGACTGCTGGGGGACGAAACATGGCCACATTCACTGGAACATCAGTTTGCTGCTGAGATTACTCTACGCTTCCTGCCACCTGGTCAGGGCATCAACACAAATGCTTTACTAGTATGTCCCGCAGCCCAGGGACAGCTATTAACTTAGCCCCGCCTATTGAGCTGACAACATCATGTCACAATGACAGGGGTTTGGGTGCTCTTGTTAGTCCTCCACCCAAACCTAAGCTCTCACCTCGATCTTGGGCAATGCTTGATTGGTTCATGGAAGGATGCATGATGCTGTCCGACTGGCCACTGGGTGGCCGAGGTGGCATCTGGTTGCCTGCTCCAGACCAAAAATAAATAAATAAATAAATGAAAAAGTAAGCAAACCTTGGCTCAGCCTGTAAATGGCCGAACACCTCCTATGTCATATATAAAGAGGTATCCATCCAAGGGCTTCCCACCTCCCTTCTTCAAATGCTGGGGGAAAACCATGCAGACATGCACAAAGCTCCCTTTTATCACCACGACCATCCAGCTTTCCCTCTTCCAAAAACCAGTACTTGAGGGTACCTGGCACTGCAGCAGGCGAGAGTGGTCCTGAGCGAGACTGAGCGACACTGGCAGGAGAGCCAACAGGGGATGGGGACGGGCCTCGGATGCCAGGCAGGTGAGGGGAGGTATGAGGAGAAAAAGGAGACTGAGCTGGATTACTCTGCTCTCCTTGGCTGCTGGAAATCCCTGATGTGCTCACGCCAGGACTCAGAGCTCCTTCTGTCCCCATGGGGAGATCATCTATTGAACCAGAGAGATCCTGAAACACACACATAAGGATATAAATTAGTAAAAGGAGGGTAAACACAATATGTATGTTTTGCCACAACACTAGCTTGTATAGAGCACATTAAGGAGCACAAAGAATATACGTGTGACTTGGTAGGCCTTTTAAACTTTACCAAAGCTATTGAATATTGCCTGGGAAGGTGGCACGCCTTTGTAGTTCTAGAACTCAAGAGACAAGGCAGTAGGCTTATGAGTTAAAGGACAGCCTGAACTACACAGTAAGAGTCCCTCACAAGTTACGACAAAACCACACCCCCGCCCCACCCCCACATCTGGCTATGCTGGCACTCAAAAATACAGGAAGTAGGATCAACTTGAATTTGGGTCCAGTCTGGTCTATTTAGTGAGTTCCAAGGCCCTATCTCAAAACAAAACACCATAAACCAGCCAGCTACCTGCTACCTAGCCACCAACCAACTGAAGCCCATCTCAAAAGCAGCAACAAATGATAAATGTGCAGTTATCAATAAAGCTTCATTTATAAAAATGGGTAACTGGGCTAGATATTATAGTTTGCCGGCTTGTGGTCTGGTCTATCCCCCAACAAGATCTTGTAAGACTGCTGGCACTTTTCTCTTCTCTCCCCTACAGGATAAAGTGCCCGTTCAGTGATGCTTGAGTGGTACCCAATGGGAAAGGTACAAGTACTGCCAGGGACACATCCAATGTTTCCTTCTTATTGGTGTCCTGCCTGCATGTATGTGCGTGTGAGGCTGTCAGATCCCCTGCAACTGGAGTTACAGACAGTTGTGAGCTGCCATGTGGGTGCTGGGAATTGAACCAGAACCTTCTGGAGGAGCAGCCAGTGCTCTTAACTGCTGAGCCATCTCTCCAGGCCCTCCCTCACAGTATTGCAACCTCTGTTTACAAATGACTATTTCTATAGGAACCTTTGCATTATATTGGGGAGGGGGGATAAGAAAGGGAAGTGGGTCATGGGAAAGAGAGTCTCTTAAATGTCAAGAAAGTCTGGCACTAAATTTCCAACTCCTGATCTGTAAGAGGTGTGAACAAGAAGTTTGCCAAGTCAACAAACTCCATGTTCTGTTCTAGGTACCAGTATGTTTCCTTATGCACTATAGTCCTTGCTCCTTTTAAAGCTGCAAGTTTCTGAGATGACCTACTTGCTTACTGAACAAGATAATATATTTTGCAAAATAAAAAGAATCAAATGTCTGTTATTTTTTTAAACACATAGTTTTATCATTCATAATACATTGCTGACTGAGACAGGGTCTAATGTAGCTCAGGTTGGCCTTGAGCTCACTACATAGCCAATGATAGCCTTGAATTTCATCTCTCAAGTCCCAGGACTGCAGGTGTGTTACAGCTGTGCACCACCACAGCTGGCTTCCGAGAGCTGTTCCTGCACATGTATTCTTGTGCCTGTGTGTCCGGAGATAGTGCATGCCCTTGAACATGAGGAGACTACTGGTCAACCTCAGATACTGCTCCTCAGGCACCACATACCTTATGGGTATTTTTGAAGTGTTTTCAAACGGAACTGGAACTGGCTAAGAAGGCAAGCCTCAGGGAATTGTTTTTTTTTTCTTTTTTTTCTTTTTTGAGACATGGGCTCTAGAGATCCATGTGCCTGCAAGGTAGGAACTTTTCCAACTGAGCCCCAAAAGCCCCAAACCTGGTTTTGTTCAAATGGCTTTAAAAATTAAGTGTTCTTTTTAGATAGTTTGTTTTTATACAAGTAAACTACAACCACTGTCTCAGTAAACACAGCTCAGATAATGCCCATGACTCTCTTGAATATTTTTTTTGCTGCCCTCAATTTGGTCCACCATGCACCCAGACACCCACCACGCCACAAGGTCAGGAGATGGCTTCAGCTGCCCTTCCATCAAGGAGCAGAGCACACCACCACCTGGCTAAGTTGTTACTTTATCTGAGGTGAGTCCATTATAGCCCAGGTTAGCCTCAAACTCCTTCTGTATCAAAGGCAGACTTTGAACTTTCCAATCCTCCTTCCTGTTTCTCAAGTGCTAGGCTTACAGGTATCTACCATACCTGGGACTCACTCTGAAGACGGTGTTTCATGAAGTTCAGGTTAGACTAAAACTGATGGTAATTTTGAATTTCTGATCCTCCTATCTTTATCTTGCACGTGCTAGGATTTCAGAAGGAACACCACATCTGGCACAGTCTTTTTTATTATTTTTTGTGACAGGGTTTCTTTGGGTAGCCTTGGCTGCTCTGACACTCTCTCTGTGGACTGTCCTGGGTTTCCCATAGTGTGATTATTTTTATAACTCTTGGTTGCACACACTACCACTGCTATTTTGAAGATAAACCAGCTGGTGCCTAGAGAGAGACTGTGTTATATGGGCAAGTCACCTGCTCTGTCCCATTACACTCTAACACTGTCTGAATCGAGGAGGGGAAACATGCCATATTTTGATTAAATAAACAAAATTCAGCTTTAGGTTGGTTATCATTAGTTGTACTTTTAGGCAATCTGGCAAACTGGGCTTTGGTTTTCTGGAAAAATCTGAGTTTTTTGTGGCACACAGTCACAAAATCCACTAGTAGAATACCATTAGGGACAAAAGACCAGCAAAAACATTCCAGAATAAGAAATGCATGCTACGTGGTGGTAGTGCACACTTTTAACCTCAGCATTCTGAAGATAGAGTTCGAGGCCAGCCTGGTCTATAGAATGAGTTCCAGGATAGCCAGGGCTACACAGGAAATCCTTGTCTTGAGGGAAAAGGAAGGAAGAAGGAAGGAAGGAAGGGAGGAAGGGAGGGAGGGAGGGAGGGAGGCTGGGGAGATGGTCCAATGGGTAAGGATAAGGACCCATATCAAAGCTGGGAAAGACCTCCCCAGTGCTGGGGAAGACACATGAGGATTGCTGGGATTTGTTGGCCAATCAGCTTGGCTGAAAAACGCCAAGCTCCAGGTTCAGTGAGAAAGACTGGACAGAATAAGCAAAGAGTAGCAGAGTAGGACACTCAATGTCCCCTGGCTTCCATGTCTGCATACACGAACATATACACACCCAACTCACATGCATCCAACACATACAAACAAATTAAACTTTTTGGTTGTTTTTCAAAATAGGGTTTTCTCTGTGTAGCCTTGGATGTCCTGGACTTGCTTTGTAGACCAGGCTGGCTTCAAACTCACAGATATCTGCCTGTCTCTGACTCCCAGAATGCTGAGATTACAGGCATGTACTACCAGGCCAGGCTAAACATTTTCAAATAAAAAACAAAGAGAATAAAATATACAGTATACAAACAGCAGGAAATTAACACATATTCACCAGTCCCAGGGGTAAACGTTAAATGTCCCATGGTAAATGTTGTTTGTTTGTTTTTTGTTTCTTTTTTATTAAATACTAAAGGTTTAAGACTCCAAAAGCTGCCTCTCAAATCAACCCTGTTGTAGGGGACAGGCACTACCCCAAACTTCATGACCTTTAATTGCTTGGGACACACCTCTGTTTTCTACTCCACAAAAATCCAGTTTTTCAGGTCTTCTGTTTCACACAAAGCTGATGTCTGGTTATTGAGTCAGAGCTTTGGTGTGCCTAACAAGCCTGGTTTCTACAACACACTTAAGAGGTTCATCAATCTAAGCCCCTCTTTCCCCAATAGGTGCTTCCTTTAGCATTTTAGAGCCCCATGTTCTCAAAGCTCTACCAAGAGGGCCCCTCTAATTAGTATCTCTTGGAGAGGAGGGCTTGCCAGGAGAATGCAGCAATGCCTCTGTAGTGGGAACCCTCTCCCTGGGCTTGCTCTTCTCCAAGTGTAATCCTGCTGAGAGAGGGGAGGCGAGGATCAGCCCACTCAGTGCCCTTGCCAGTTCCAAGGAAGCAGCAGGGCCAGAAGAATTTCCTCACGTGTTTCCAACGTGTTTCATGAATTTTATTGCTCATCTACCATGCAGATCAAAAGCGTTGGAGCAGGTCCAACTATTTCACACAGAATCTCACACTCCAGGCTGGCTACAACCCCGAAAGCCTTCATTTCTTCACTTGAAATACTGCCCAATGTTATTTTGGGATGTGACCTGATAGAGGAAGCCCATAGGGACTCCATGACTATAACTGTTCCAGCTGTGATTGGTTGCCCAGCCCTAGTGTGTGCCAGCATGGGTTCGTCAGGCTCTGCTGACAAACAGAGCTCAGCAGCTGACGCCTTCTCTTCATACCTCAACAAAACCTTGCCTGAAATCACAGTCCATACCTCAGGATGGAGACTGGGGGCTGTGCTCTCCAAGAAGAAAAAATTTTACAAGATCCAGCATGAGCCAGCCGCCTGGTGAAGCCCTTAATACCAGTTTAGGGTTAAAGAGAGTAGAAGGATGACCGACTCACAGAACTATGCAAGTAGGAAACAACGGCAGACATACATTCATAGAGTTCTTACATCTATCTACTTAACTGTGAAGGGTTTTTGTCTGGTTTTGTGTTGTTACTAACAGGTAAAACATTCATCAATAGAACTAGCTGAGGGCTAAGGACACTGCTCACTGCACATGCTTAGAGGCTCTGGGTTTAAAAAAGATCAAGAGAGAGCCAGGTAAATCCTACCTTTGGAGTAGGGGGCAAGTTATAGCCACAGCCACACACTTTGAATAATTTCAGGGTGTAGATTAGAAAACTGTAAATTGTGACGCCTCCTCCCCCCTCCACTAGGACAGGGTTTCTTAGCCTTGGCTGTCCTGGATTAAAGGAGTGCACTGTTCCTAGTCCCACAGAGCCAGAGACATAAAGAACCCGTTCCTATGTTTGCAAATAGGAAGAAATCCTCAAGAATACAGGAGAAATGTGGAAAAGCCTTACAGGGCAAAAGGAAGGATGGAGACAACAGAGTCAACAAACGCAGGAAAAAGGACCAAGACAACTCATTCCTTAAACCCGGGAGGTGCTGGTGTGGTGACACATGCCTCTAACACCATTACTAGGGATAGAGGAAGAAGGGTTAAGAGTTCAAGGCAAATCTAACTACAAAGGAAACCCTGTCTCAAAAGACAGTTTTGTTTTTCAAAAAAACAAACAAAATCAAAATTTTCTTAAGCACAAACTTATTTATCAAGGTAGCGGGGGTAGGGAGGAGATGATTGCCACCAAACAGCACAGGCTGGTACTGGATACAGTGCAAGAATGACTCGAAACAGAGCAGGGTGCTCGATTCTTAGTGTAGTCTCTGCACCCATTTTGCTCTATTCCTATTATCAACTAAAAGGATATGGTTTATTGGGAAATCAAGATGTCTTCCAGAGGAGGCACCATCTTAGGTGACTCTAAGCCTTATTATGCATTCCTCCTTTCTCAGGTCTGCAGAGACTCTTGCAAACTATAGGCAAAGTGGGGTTTGTTTAGAGACCCCATTCTCCAAGCTAAAAGATGGAAGGGTCCTTATTGAAGGAAAGCGGCCAAATAAGCTTCAACTCCCAACCAGGCCACAGAAAGGCTCCAAAAAATAGGTCAACAGAGAACTCCTTTAAACACACACCAAGTCAGCTGACTTTTCTGTCACCGAACTATAGAACAAGGCTGGAGACCAATTGCTTTAAATGTATTATAAGTACAACAATTCTAGTTTAAAATTAAAAGTTTGCCTTTAAAGCTGGTTGCAATAGTATGTACTTGCAGCCCCAGCCACTTGAAAGGCTAAAGAAAGAATGAATAATTCAAGTCCAAGGCCAGTCTTAGCAATATAAAGAAACCTCTATTTCAAAAGCAAAAACAATAAACCCAGTTCTAATCCCCTAAGATCTGCTAGCCGTTCTGTTAGAGCACCTACCTTATTGTTTTCTTCCCTTTCTCTCAAGACCCATTGTGCAGCCTGGCCTGGAACTCTTAAACAGCTCAGGTTGGTCTCAAACCGGGAGTCCTCCTGCCTCAGCCTCAAAGGCTGGGCTTACAGGAGATGTCACCACACTTGGCTTTACAGCATGTACTGTAAATCAAGACCACAGACAACTTCCTGGTCCATCAGTTTACTCTACAGGTGAGGCTCTTAGTTCTTGATTGCACTGCACTGAACCCATCTCTTTACCCCATGAGCCTGAGAGACCAAGCAGGATTAGAGTATTAGTGACCAG
This sequence comes from Rhombomys opimus, assembly GCA_010120015.1. Lineage (NCBI taxonomy): Eukaryota > Metazoa > Chordata > Mammalia > Rodentia > Muridae > Rhombomys > Rhombomys opimus. Next base: position 2,213,999 of record REGO01000146.1, on the reverse strand, counting down.
AAAAATTCCAGTCACACACAAGACAGGATGATTGACAAGTGGTGTCTGATGAATAGTATCCCCTTTGGAGTGAATCTCTCTTGGTCACCTCTCTACCCCCTTTCTGCCTTTTATACTTGGAACTTTGGACAGGTACTGCCATCTAGAATACTGACTCTCCCATCTAAAAAAGGAGAAGTACATGGCCACTGACAACATAGAGAAAGCTGTGGCTAGAAATTTGAGAGGTGCAAGAGAACAAGGAAGGGCTGTCTTAGAGGTATCACTGCATTTCTGCATTTCATTCTAACTGTAAAAAAATAAAATAAAAACCTGCGGTTCTAAATCACCTAAGCAAAATCTGGAGGTGGATCTGACTCAGTGTGCTGAGGGCACTGTTGAGGGGAAAAAGGGAGGAGAGGAAAGACTGTTGGGCTGCTTACATTCTGGGGGTAGGAGCTCCGGCAAATAGCTTGGCTACTGAAGCAGCCATTGATTTCGCAGGAGTCGATATCTTGCTCCCACAGATCTCTCAGTTGGAGTTTTAATCACACTGAATGTTTGTGCTCAACAATTGACCCCCCCCAAAAAAAAACATTAAACACATAAGTTAGCAAAGGAGAGATGAGCGAATACTCTCCATACGTGTCCTTATTCCAGAAAAACTCCACATACCATCTCAAAGGAGGCAAATGCAAAAAGGAAGGAGCTAACGACATAGATAGTCCCCATAAGCTACAAGGAAAGACCCACAGTCTCAGAGAAGCTTTCAATTCAGTGCCCAATATGCCTACCTAAAAACTGGGAGATTTGAAAGAACTCCCAGAGGGCAATAACTGGCTGTTTCATTCTCCAGTATGTTGTGGTTCTTACGTTACTTGCCCACCTTGACCTCCCTTACACATGGACCCTGTCTCCCTCAGAAGCTTCTCATGTGGACCAGAGGGAAATGTCCTATCTTGGCCAAGGGTACAGTTTTTGTTATTGTTGTTTTGGTTTTTGTTTTGAGACAGGTTTCTGCTGTCCTGGACCAATTTTGTAGATCATTCTAGCCTCAAACTCAAGAGATTCACCTGCCTCTACCTCCTGGAGTGCTGGAATTATAGGCATGTACCACCCTGCCACCTTATTATGGTTGTTTCTTGAATCATTAGTTAATCACTAGTTAACAGACTTCAATCTGACTAGAAGGTGGAAAGGGGGTCTGGGTCGGGCCTGGGCCTGGGTTGGAGCAGTGCATCTTTATGGAATAGGGGTACTCTAATCCTAGCAAGAAACAAGACCATCTCAAAGTCAAGGCTTGCCTGTTAGGAAGGTCAACCACACAAAGCCTGTGAACCCAGAACTTAAGCAAGAAAGGCAAGAAACAGGAGAAAAGCAAGGAGAGTTCTGGGTAAGTGTAACAGGGAAGAGGACAGGAGGACACTTCCACGCCATAACTCTCCCCTTAGAACCACAGCAACTGGAAAGCAAGGAAGGTCAACTCAGGAAGGAAGCAGACAATGTGCTGAACATGAATTGGAATCGGGGACTGATGGTCTCCAGTTGTGTAAAGTTCTAAATTTATGTTAGCCAGAGACCTTCATACCCAAGTCTAGATTAAAGTCTAAAATATCTGGGTAGAACAAATAGACCTGGTAATGGGGAACAGATAGGGTTCTGAAAAAAGAAAAAGCAGCCACCAACCTCAATGTCCTTTGACAACAATCCAGGGGAACTTTTGTCAAGTTCTAGAAGACGATGTGGGGGGAAAATCCAAATATTCTTATTGCTTCCTCTCAACACAGATTCCTTTTATTTGAAACCTGGTTTCTCTCCTGCCCGCAAAATGTTGGCAAATTACCTTCACTCATCTCAGCAGACAATATTCAGAATCCCTTCTACATCAAGGCTGGCCTTAAGTGACAGCACTGCTGATTTTTAAGCTCAAGCTTTCACTCCCTAGAAGCCCACCTTTGAAAAGGCACGGATGGCTTCTCAACCTCCTCTGGAAAGTGTTAAATGGGGAAGGAAGCTACCAACTTGGAGGGTTATCATGGTAATCAAAGATTATGTCACAATACTTGTCAATTCCATGCTGGTGCCATGTGGAGAAGATGGAACAGCGTTAGGCCACAGGAGTTGATGGATCGAGTCCTGGTCCCCACAAACACCACCAGAACACATACTTGGGCTCAACACAACTTCTACGGGAACACGAAGTGTCTCAGATACGGGAAGACAGCTCCACACGAGTCTTTCCTTCTCGCTAAGTTTGACAGATTCTCAGCTTAGCTAGAGGGAATCCTAGTGATTACTTTAAAGAAAGTATTTCTAGGTAGACTTGGCTTATTTCCGAAGGCCAAACCACCCCATCCCACCCCACCACAGACAAACAAAAATAACTTGGCAATCATGTATTTCAGGGTTGGTTTTTCTGGGTTTCGTTGGTATTTTCTAAAGAACATTATAAAAGCATCAAATGAGAAGGAGAAGGAAATGAGTGAAGGTAAGCCAAGACATGACAGCAACAGAATCGCCCATAAGCTGACTCAGGATTTCACAAGATGCTGGGTCTGAAGGGCTTCTCCTTCCAGAGTAAAGACTTCTCTCATCTTCTCAGGGAACAGGCTTAAATCCAGAAACTACAGCAGCATTGCTGACTTTGCCTAGAAATGCCAACCTCAGTCTCCTCTACACTTTCTTCCCTTCCCCAAAGCATCAGCCAAAAAAAAAAAAAAAAGGAAAGCAGCTTTTGAATATGCAGCACCCTCTCCCTCCCTCCACTCTGAGGTCCATTTTCTTAAGGATCTTTCTGCTGTTTCTTTGCAGAAATTGGTACCAACAGTAAGAACAATATGTTGGAAAACTCCAAATTCACATTTACTCAATGATCTTTATTCTCTAGTCCTACATTCTTTATGTTTATACATATATATGGGGGGAGGGGCAGAGAATGATGGTGCTAGTGTGGTTAATACTCATTCTGTCTCCAGTTACCCCCTCCCCTGCACCTGTATAAGTTAAAAAGCTAAAAACTACATCTTCAAGAAATCACTGCCGATAAGCTCTACATACAGTTCAGGTTTTGTTAATTAGGGGCACACTCCTGAGGTAAGATCAAAAGTGCGCCCAAGACCCTATTTCAGCCTCCTCCACTCTCTTGTGCAGAAACATTTGGTTCCATCCTCTACTGGTTCTGACAGTGCCAGCTGCTGCTTTCTTGATGTCGCTCTGTTTTGGTTGTGGAGACAGGGTCTCTCTGTGTCGTCCTGGATGTTCTCACTCTGAAGACCAGGCTCAACCTTAGAGACCAGCTTGCCTTGGCCTCCAAAGTGCTAGAAATAAAGGTCTGCGCCACCACCCCAGTTTCAACTGCTGCTGCTTTCTTTCTTCTTTCTTTCTTCTTTCTTTCTTTTGTTTTTTTTTTTGTTTTTTTTTTTTTGTTTGCTTGTTTTTCCAGGCAGGGTTTCTCTGTGTAACAGAACTGGCTGTCCTGGACTTGATTTGTAGTGGACCAGGCTGTCCTCAAACTCAGAGATCCACCTGCCTCCCAGGTGCTGGTATTAAAGGCGTGCACCAGCACCAAGCTGGGTGCTAACTGCTGCTTTTTGATTCTACCCTAATGATCTCTGGATCACAGGTCTGGGGGAAGAGGGGACACAGGGCAATCAGTCCGAAGGTGACTCTGCATCAAACTGAGGTCCGATTTACTGCCTGTTTCTGAAATCTACATCTGGATCAAGTCCCTCAATCCTTTCCTTGTAAGTCCAAGTCCTCATTGTTGAATGTTTCTATAACCATACCCAGGCACAGGGTTCAGTACCAGACACTCTGCTTCGTTATTATCAGGTGACCCCATAAGAGTAGATGCGAAGGAAATACAACAGAGTCAGTCACAAAGCAGACTCTGCTAAGCAAATGCTTTTCTTGGGGGTGGGGGAAGAGTCCTTTAAATATATCTGTCTAGAATGGCCTCCGTCATTTCTTTCCCTTTTACGACCTCCCTGCACACTCTCTCCCCTCCCACATTCTCTTTGTGTGTGGGCTGCATACATGTGTATGTGGCGCACTAAGCCCTAACTGTTAAGGTGGTCCAGGCCTTTAGTCCAAGCACTTTTAGTAGTACCAGGCAGAGGCAGGCAGATGGATCTATTTGAACATGAGGCTAGCATGTCTACACAGGGAACTCCAGGTCAGCAAACGCTATATAGAAAGACCATGTCTCAAAAAACCAAACAGAGAACTATTCACATAAGCAGTTCTCTACAGGATGTTCTGAAGACAGCAATACCTACCTACCCTAAGTAGAATCTGCACTTCATGAAGGCTTGCACTAGGATACCATGCACCTTCCTCAATGGTAGGAAACACGATTGTTAGCACCAGCTGCAAAAGCACAAGGAATGTCAATCCTAACAACCTAGCGTATCTAATGAATGAAGGGAAGATGGCCCCATTGATTTTCTTACAAGTTTCTGGTCTATAGCTCCTCTAGCAGGGTGAGGAGAAACGGAAAACAAGTCAGGTGTTGAGCTTCGATGGATAAAGGGGATACTTCCAACAGTCCTCTGAGGTCTGAGCAACTCAGGAGCCATCATATTAAAGTTCAGCCGCTTCTCAGGCTGAGGTTATTCTCTAAAGAAAACAAAAGGTTCCAGCAAGAAGAATCTGTGTGAGACACACAGGCAGGAAGCAAGGCTGAGCCACCAGAGACTAGAATAGAAACAGGAAACGGGCCCAGGGACAAGCATGCAGCAATGTGCAGCACAGGCTCCGGAAGGCACCAGGCAGTATCAGGGATAGAGCAGTGTGACTGAAAACGAAGAAGTAGACTGGCTCTTTGTGAGCCAGCAGGCACTCTAGACAAGGATGGCTAAGTATACACCGTACACCCTGCTTGGAACAGTATCAGCAGACATGGCAGAATGAAGGTGGGGATGGGGTGGAAACGCCTTTTCAAGGCTGCGGAGAGTACTCTGGTCCAGTTCTAGATGTGGCCGGATGTAGAGGTAACAGATCATCCTTTTGTTTATCAAAACTGCTACCAGCATTTGTCTTTGTCTCCCTTAGAAAATAAACCAGCAAACCCCAGAAAAGGACTGTTGGCCGTCTTTTACTATGAAAAGAATAAAAGGAAACAAAAATGGTATCACTGAAATCCTTCAAATCTCCCAAATTTTTAAACATTCACAGGGTTTGTCATTCCTTCCAAAAGATAGCAAAAAGTGGGGCTCCAAGCTCAGCAAGGCAGCAATATGGCAGGTTCATTCCACAAAAACTTACTGAACACATGTCTAAACTCAGAGGGCAATAGTGGTCAGAGACTCTCAAGTTCTCAAGCAGAGGTGCTGGCAGCATTACGCCAACACCAAAAACGAGCACTATGTCCCAGAGAAGACATTTCAGCTTGAGTTTGAAGCTACAGTAGAAACCTATTTGATCATTAAGAACAAAGTTGATCATATTACTCTTGTACTTAGGAGTCCCAGTACTTAGGAGCAGGACAGGGGCTCCAGGATAGCCTAGACTATACAAAGTTCCAGACCAATGTCAGTTAGGTACCAAAGACAACACTGACAGACAAACATAGGGCAATAACTACATCCCATGCAAAAGGAACATGGCAGGAAAAACAAAGAGGACTCATGAGGGAGTTTAAGGCATAGTAGAATCAGTCTGCAGAAGAATGCTAGGAGCCAGGGTCTCGGAAGCACCCACACGACCCAATCCCACAGGGAGAGACTATTTAAACTTTATTATACATGGTCAGCAAATTGTAGTGCACTCGAAAGCCCCCAGCCTGGAGGTTCCTTTGAAATTTCTCAACTCTGGGCTTTTAAATCATTAGACTCATGAATCTCATAGGAAATCATAGAGGTTGACCAGCCAGGCATGGTGGTGCACACCTTTGATTGAAGCACTCTGAAAGCAGAGGCAGAAAGAGGCAAGAGTTTCAGGTCACCCAAGGCTACATAGTGAGAAAATGTCTAAAACACAATAGTCCCAAAGGCTACATCTACAACATAATTCCTCTTCCTAAGGCAAAAAGATTGTAAGCAATGAGGAACAGGGAATTTGTTTGAGACTGTGTTTCCTAGAAATATCAAATGCTCCCCCATGTAGTGGGACCAACATGCCTGCCTAAGCATGACTGGAACAAGGACAACACTGATAGACATACTATCAAGGAAGGGGGAAAGCAGAGACGAAGAACTACAGGCAACTAAGGAATAGTAAGGAAACAGCTTTCTCCAGGGCAGAACACAACAACTGGTTATCCAATACCCAAATTTCACTCCTAAAAGCATAGCGGGGTCCCGAGTTCAATTCCCAGCAGCTCACAACCATCTATAATGGGATATATGCCTTCTTCTGGCCTGCAGGCACACATGTAGACAAAGCACTCATACACAAATACATAAAAAATTTTTAAACTGTTTAGAAAACATATAATCAGGCAGTGTGGTGGTGCATGCCTTTAATCCTAGCATTTGGGATGCAGAGGCACGTGGATCTCTGTGAGTTCCAGGACAGCCTGGTCAACAGAGCGAGTTCCAGGACTACATAGAGAAACCGCCCCCCGCCACGGCAAAAAAAAAAAATTCATACAAGCAACATTACACAAACCAAATAGGTTGAATTTATTTAGAAGCCTGCCTATCCATTCCTCTACTCATCTATCCTCCCTGTATCCTGCAATCCCAATCCCTACCTGTTACTGGGCTCTCCTGGCTGGGATTCCCTATATAATCCAACCATTTCGGTTACCAGCTCTTTGTACCTTTAGGCCTTCTGGCTGCTGCACCTGGTTCCCCGCTCTCCACTCTGCATGACCCAGGTTCACGGATGGTCATGTCCACTCTTCCAGATGCCCTTGCCTCTAGCTCTGCTCTCCTACATATCTGCAATAAACTTTCTCCTCCAACATACCCAGGACCCGTCATGTTTCTTTTCCTTTTAATTTCTTTTTCCCCCTCAATAGATTGAGATACATAAACATGTAACAACAATTAAAGAAAAGAAAGCCATGCATTTGTAATAGATCAAAGGAGGGTGCTACACTGGAAGATTTGGAGGGAAGAAGGAAAAAGAGGAAATAATGTAATTACATTATCATCTCAAAAGGGGGGGGCGCTAGGGAGATGACTCCGTGGTTAAGAGCACAGTCTGTTCTTCCAGAGGACCTGGGATGAATTCCCAGTACCCATACAGCAGGTCACAATTGTCTGTAACTCCTGTTCCAGGGGATCCAACACCCTCACACAGATACCTATGCAGTCAAAGCACCAAGGTACATAAAATAAAAATAATTAGGAAGGAAGGAAGGAAGGAAGGAAGGAAGGAAGGAAGGAAGGAAGGAAGGAAGGAAGGAAGGAAAAGAAGACCAATAGGTTATGGATATGGCCTGAGAAACTGCCTGCATTCCCAGGCAATTTCTACACCACAGGCCAGTACTCTGAGTAGTAGGGATCTGATTTAACTTAGCATTAACCATGATATTTGTACAGGTAGGGCTTGTCCCCATCCAACACCCAGGAGCCAAGGAGCCAAACCCCTAGCCCTAGCCTAGCCTATTCTCTGCAGCTCTCAAGATGGCTCCTTCCCCAAGCAATTTCCACAGGTTACCCTGGGGGGCAGCTATGTCAAGCTGCCCTTTCATAGCTCATCATCCATGACTTACAAGGTCTGGGAAAACAAAAGTAAAATTCAAGAAAGAGAGCTTAGCAGGTAGACGCCTGAAGGACCTGAACTAGATTCCTAGGGCCCATATAGTGGGAACCCCAAAAAATGTCCTGATCTCCACAAAGCAAAGTGCTTATTTGAGAATGCACACAGGCATATATATCACAAACAATCTAATTTCCTAAAAAGTGAAACGGAAACCCATTCATTGTCCTTCCCTTAGGACAAGCCTAATAAATGTTTCCTAGCAGAGTGTGACAGAAGAGTACAGTGTGGTGGCATATGCCTATAATGCCAACACTTTGAGGCAGAAGCAGGAGGATCTGAGGTTTGAGATAAGACTAAGATGAACTAGAGAGACAGTTCAGAAATTAGGGACATCAGCTCTTCTTTTCGGAGGACCTGAGTTCAACTTCCAGCCCACATGGCAGTTCACAACCACCTGTAACTTCAGTCCTAGGGGAACACACTCTTCTGACTTCTGGAGGTAGCCAGTATGCATGAGTGCACAGATATACATGAAAAACTACCCATTCAAATAAAAGTAAATAACTAAAAACACGGGACTGGAAGGATGGCTCAGTGGTAAAGAGTACTGGCTGTTCTTCCAGAGGACCTGGGTTCAATTCCCAGCACCCACAAGGCAGTTCACAGCTATCTGTAACTACAGGGGTGCCAGGCATGGTGGCTCATGCCTTCAATCCAGCACTTGGAATGCAGAGACAGGTGGAATTCTGTGAGTTCAAGGCCAGTTTGGTCTACAAAGCAAGTCCAGAAGAGCCAAGTCTACAGAGAGAAACAATGTCCACAAAAAACATAAATAAACAAGGCAAAATGAAACAAAAAACCAGAGAGAGAGGTCCCTTTTTTACAAATAAAACAAATGATTAGATCATCTATGGCATTATTATACTGGGTAGCATGATAAAAAAAATATTTAACTTGAAATATCAGAGCTGGATTCAAATTTTGATTATGACCTTTGTATTTTTCACATATAACACAGGAATGCATACATTTCAATTGCTGCCTTCCGGGGATTGTGGCTGTGGGCTATCAGTATTTTCAGGTATCCCTTCTACCTTCTAAGATTCAGATTTTGCAGGATAGCATTGCTCCTTTAGTTTCTAGAATACACAGTCCAAACTGAGACATCACAGAATCAAAACATGAGGGCTAGAGGCTGTAGAGATGGCTCAATGGTTAAGAGCACTGCACTGGCTGCTCTTCCAGAGAACCCAGGCTCAATGCCCAGCACACATGGCAGCTCACAGTCTGTAACTCCAGTTCCAGGGGACTCATGGCACCAGGTATGCGTGTGAGGCACATACCTGTGCATGTAGGCAACAGGAAAAACAACCATACACACAAGATAAACTAACACACAAGATAAACAACAAACAGTCCATAAGGGCTAATATAGTTATCACTATGTTCAGTCAAATGTTTGCTTTCAAATCAATGAAGATTGATTTCATGTGTGTGAATATTCTGACTGAATGTGTGTACGCCACACATATGCCTGTGTCTCAGGTCAGAAGAAGGGAGTGGATCCCATAGCTCCAGAGTTAGATCATGTGGGTGCTGGGAACTTAAGCTGGGTCTTCCTTCACAAGAGCAACAATGTTTGTAATATCACTGAGCCATCTCTCCAGCTCCATTAAGTGGTATCTCTAGTTTAAACATCCAAGAAAAATAAACATTAAAAAAAATAATAATAACAACACAACGCTATGGTTAATTTAATAAACAGTGCCAGCGCTCTTTTCCTCTCCAACCCCAGCATCTTTCCCCTTTCCTTTTTTGTCTCATGAAGCAGGGAGTTCAGGCTGATCAGCCAGCCACCTCTCCTGCTCAGTTCTCTACACTGCGTGTGGTGGCACACACCTTTAACACCAGCACTGAGCAGGCAGAAGCAGGATTGTCAGTAAGCTTCAGACTAGCCAGGGCTACTGTATGAGATGGGAAAAGAGGGAGGGAGGGGAAAAGCAAAGAGTGTTCTTTAGCATTCCTTTGTTCATTTCCTTTTCCTATGTATAAAGGATCCCAATAAAAATACTTCACGACAAATCCACCTGTCTGTTTCTCTTGATATAAGCTTGATACAGATTATTTCCCCTTTCCTTTGGCTCCAGAAATATACAATCCTGGTCCTATGCCGATCTCTCCATCTCTGCCGGCTGCCTCCACCTGGGACTACAGGCATTGTTCAGGGCTCCATCTGGCTCCTCTCTATATACTCTATCATAGCCTCTGATGTCTACTTCATTTCAGGGTTTAACTAGTAACTACCATGCATGACAGCTTTCCAGCACTACCCAGAATTACCCTTAACCGAGCTTTAGTCTTTCATCTCTGACTAGTAACTAGGCATGTTTCTGAATCTTACTACAACATAAAAATGACAATTAACTTGGACTAGAAAATGAATTTCCCCTATTAATGAGATTCTTTTCCTCCTTTCCTCTTCCCCACAAGGATCTAACTGGGCCATCAATGTCTTTAAATCGTACAGCAAGTACAGAAGATTTATTTTCAAGCCTATAATTTTTTTTCCTGTACATGAATATGCAAATGTATAGATAGGGCAAACCCTTACATCTCTTGCCAGAATTAGGCCTAACAGTTTAACTTTTACTTCCTTGTTCTTGGATATGAGCCTTTTCAAGAAACAGTGCACAGTAAATGGTGATCTTTAAAAAAAAAAAAAAAAAAAAATCAAGCAAACAACAGGAACAACCCTAAACAAACACCTTCTGCAGACCTTGACCTGATGTTCCTCCTCTCTATTACTTCTCACTCTAAGAAGCCTGTCAAAGCCCTAAATGTCTTCAGTGCTCGCCTTACTGGCCTCTGGTCCAGCTAAATTTTTCCTTTCCAACTTCTCAGATACATCTACACACAGTGCATACTCAGCTCAATGTGGTGATGCTCCTGCCTCTGAGTACTGGGATTAAAGCTGTCAGTCTCTTCTGCAGGAGGCTGGGATTAGAGGTGTGCACCACTATGCCCAGCTGGCTTTGTTTGTTTTGTTTTTCTAGACAGAGTGTCTCTGTGTAGCCTCAGCTGTCCTGGAGTCGCTCTGTAGACCAGGCTGGCCTCCAACTCAAGAGATCAGCCTGCCTCTGCTCCCAGACAGATTTATAGGCATGAGCCACCATGCCCCGGTCCCAGCCAGCTTTTTTATTTTTTTGAGATAGGATCTCAGTAAGTTATTTAGGCAAGCCCTGGACTTAAAAACCCCATTGCCTTAGTCTTGCGAACAGCTGAGCTTACACACAGGCTATGCCACCAGGCCCATCCATGTAGACGTAAATGGATCACTGACTTCTGCAGAGTCTGAGCGCCCTCATCATAAGGTAGTCCAGGCAACTGTTGATCTGATAAAACACACAAAGCTTTCTTGAAGAGATTAGACTCACGGGCTAAAGACTCCAAGAGAAGTCACCCACGGCCAATTGTTAGCAGCTATTTGTGTTCTACCATAACTCTAGTAAAATGTGTGCCAGGCTTTATTCCAGGAACAGCAAACTTACCTACCAAAAAAAAAAAAAAAGTAGAAGGCTAGAGAGCTAGCCCAGCAGAAGAGCACTTGTTGGTCTTGCAAGAGGAACTGGAACTGATTTACTTGCCAGCACCCACACAGCACTTCACAACCACCTACAACTTGAGCTCCATGGGGACTCAACAACCTCCTTTGGTCGCTGCAGACACCAGGGACCCTTCTTAATACTGGGCATGTTAGCATATGTCTGCAGGCCCAGCCTTGGACAGGCTGAAGAAATGATAACATCAAGACCAGTCTGTACTTTTTAGTGAATTTTGCCCTATATACATGTACACATAACCCATCCTTATCCTTCAGAACACGAACACAGTTTTATGTTATAACGTTAAACCTATAGACAATAGGTAGTCAAGAGGTTTTACGAGAAGCAGCCAGTAGTATGTCCAGGTCTCCCTCTCTATCCCTTGGAGCTGTAGTTACAGGCAGTTGTGAGCTACTTGATATGGATGCAGCCTTGTCTAAACAGAATCTTTTAAAGAAACAATTCCGGCCGCTTTTAAGTGTCACCATGACTTTAATCCCAGCACATCCAAGACAGAGGCAGGTGGTTCTCTGTGAGTTCCAGGTCAGCCAAAGCTACATGGCTGAGACCCTGCCAAAGGCCCCCTCCTCATTGTCCAAAAAACCAAATAGCCCCACAGCTCCAAGTTAATCACAGGTCAGATTTCAGTTTCCAGACCAGTTTCTTAAGATTCTGCCCACAAATGAAGGAAATTAAAGACCTCACCTGCTCCTCACAAGGATCTTCTTTACACAAAATGGCTGCTATTTCATAAGATGAGTAGCAAGCCCTAATCTCACTTCCTAAGGCCATGATCAGAAAGGACAAATAAAATGCCCTCTAAAATAAAGTTGGACCTGTCATATGTGCCTTGATCTAGCATTAAAAACAACAATGTGGTAACATGACAAAGCCATACCCATCGACACACAGCAGTATTACACATTTCATTTATTTTGGAGGATTATAATTTAAGCACAACATTTCTCCCTTCCCCCACCCCCAACTCACTCTCTCTCTCTCTCTCTCTCTCTCTCTCTCTCTCTCTCTCTCTCACACACACACACACACACACACAATATGCCCTACTCTCCTTCAAAATCATGGCCTCTTTTTTCACTAATTGTTTATTATAGACATTCTTCAGGTTCATTTTTCCAATAAATTGGGAACCTATATCATATGCTAGGCCCCATGATGGTACTAAGCTAGACTCATCCCGTCAGCCTGAAGTAAGCACGTGTTAAATAAATTAACCTAAGCCAGGCATGATGGTTCATGGCTATAATCCAAGCATTACATAGTGAGTTCCAGGCTGGTCTAGGACACAGAGATCTATCTAAAAATAAAGGCAAGTATAACAATAACCATGAGCCAGGCAGTGGTGGCACACGCCTGTAATCCCAACACTTGGAAACAGAGGCAGGTGGATCTCTGAGTCCAGCCTGGACTACACAAAGAAACCCTATGTAGCCATTAAGAGAACTAGTTGCTCTTTCAGAGGACCTGGGTTCAGTTGAGGACCCACATGGCAGCTTACAACTGTTGTAACTCCTGTTTCAGGGATTTCAACATCCTCATTCAGACATACATGGAGGCAAAACACCAATGTACATCAAAAAAAAAAATTTTTTTTTTAAAGAGAGAAATCATAAAGACAGAATGAACCTGCTTGTTTCCAACACATTACTTTAATATCTATTTGTGGTAAATGGCTATTGGTCTTAGATTCAGGTCACAGGTAAAGGAGGCATAGGGGCCAATAAGAAGCTGCCTACCCTCTAGGAGGCCGCTGTTTAAATAAATGGACTTACTGTACAAAATGCCCTACCAGCATAAAGGAATGAAATGACTTTTCTGGGTACAGGAAGGAAAAGTAATCCCAGAAAGCTATATGAGATTTTCTAAGGATGAATATCCGCCCGGACACTGAATTTTATTTACTTATTTAGAGACAGGGTTTCTCTGTGTAGCCCTGGCTGTCCTGGACTTGCTTTGTAGATCAGGCTGGCCTCGAACTCACAGAGATCCACCTGCCTCTGCTTCCCAAGTGCTGGGATTACAGTGTGCACCACAACGGCGGGCTACTGAATTATTCTTTATACTTGTTCACTCCGAAACATTGCAGGGATTTTCTTGAGTAAACTAAAAACTACACTTGGTCAATTAAGTGATCATAGCAGTTACTTAAGGTGTCCTGACACTTGGACTAAGGAGAAGTTCTGAGGAAATGATACTTTTCAGATACGGACTAGAAGAGAACAGAAGGGGCTGGAGAAGAAGTGTGAGAAATAAGAGTGTGTGCAAAGGTCTGAAAATTAAGAACACATGAGATCTCAGAGACCAGGGAAAACAAGGAGTAGAGGTGCTCCAAGTCCTGACCATGGTCCACAGGGCTGAAGGTAGTTCAAGCAGCTTGAGAAAAAAACTGCCCTACTTCAAACCTATACTTAGAAAGACTGTGCTGATGAGGGGCACAACAATCCATGTTTCGGTTGCCTGGGTAATTTAGAGAAACCCTATCTCTATATAAACATATTAAAAAATAAATACATAAAATTAAAAATATTTTAATTTTATATTAAAATTAATGAAAAATTAACTCACGGGCTACAGAGGTGGCTCAGCAGCCAAGAGTACTAACTGCTCTTCAAGAAGATCAGGGTTCAATTCCCAGCACTGAGTTGTGTAAAAAAAAAAAACCAGTATTCCTCATGGCCTCTGCTTCAATTCCTGCTTCTAGGTTCCTGCCTTGAGTTCCTTCCCTAAAATTCTCTTCAGGATGGACTATAAATTATAATCTGAAACAAACGCTTGTCTCTCCAAGTTGCTTCTGGCTGTGGTGTTTACCACAGAAACAGAAACTGAATTAAGATAACTAGCAGACTTACACATCCTTTAATAGCTGGCTTAGGAAGGAAGAGTCTTACAGAAGCTCTGGCTTCTGACTTCTTCAGATGTGAGTGTTTCCTGGCCCCACCAACCTCACCAAGAATAACCACCTTTGGCATGTCTCAATTCAGGCAGAATTAAAACAAAACAAAACAAAACAAACAAAAAACACGACAAAAAGCTAGGCCTGGTGACACATACACCTCAGCAACTGGTTGGGGGAGAGGGGTGCTGAGGCAGGAGAATTGCTATGAGTTCAAAGCCAGTTGAGGCTATTCAACAGCACCTGTTCCAAAAAAAACAAACAAAACAAACCAAAAACCAAAAATCAAAACCACAAGTGTTGACCAGCTCACCTATGACCTGGTGGAGCTTCTAACACTGAGCATATGAGCTGTATGGCAGGTTCCATAGCAGAAACCCTGACCTGGCAATAGTACTTGTTCTTGGGACTCCCAGAAAGACAACTCTCCCTATTCCTGGAAGGTTAACCTTCATTCAGTGACTGAATCAGGTTTTGGGTTCCCAGTCCTTAGAAGACATAGTAGCTAACACCTGCCTATGATCCTTCTCAGGAAAATACCAAATATTTTTTCAATCAAAAGTCATCAGATCAAACCTGAACTACACAGAGAAACCCTCTAACTTAACAGTCACCAGAATCAAGAAAGCTTTTCAAGGTCAGCAAGTTATAGTACTGACAGAAATCCACCGGTCTGAGTTCTTGCCACACACAACAGCACAGTACCCAGACTTAGCCATGTACAAGAGATGAGGGAATGTTCCCAGTGAGGTGGCTCAGGAGTAAAGAGCATTTGGAGCGAAACGATGCAAGCCCAGTGACCTGGGCGTGATCCCTTGAACCCATGTAAAGGTGGAAAGAGAAAAATCAATTCCACAGGTTATCCTCTGACCTGCACTTGTGTCCTCTGAAATGTGTGTACACTCACATTGATAAATTGAAATTTAAGTCAAAACTTTAAAGTGAATCAAGTTCATTGAGATTGGGAAGATTGGTAAACCATGATGAGAAAGGTTAAAAGTGGGTTGGGTTTGTTTTGATGAGATAGTCTCACCAGAACCACGGAGATCCACCTGAGGAAAAAAAAAATGAGTGTTCTATGCAGACACTTCTTCCTTTAAATCCTGTAACAGCTCTTCTCTTGGCTGTAAAAGGCTGGACAAAGTCTCTGTAGAGCTTCTCCTATTAAGATTATGCCTCAGTGGCTCTGAGGGCAAGGCATGGGAAGCTTCATGGTACATGAAGAGTTACTGTGTGTGTGTTCTAAGTCACTGAGGATGGTTGCTTATGACTATAACCTCAGCACCTAAGAGGCTGAGGCAGAAGAATTACAAGTCAAAGGCCAGCCTGAGATACATCCACGCTGAAACTCTGCTTCAAAAAAATAACAGCTGACAACGAAATGCCATTTTCCCAAAAGCCTGAATAACCAGAGGCTACAAATATCCAACCAGACTCAATAGTTTGTCAGAAACAGACTTTCACACTACAGCCAAGGCTGGCCTTGAACTCAAGAGTGATCCTCCTGGCCAAGGTTACCCGGTGCTAGTGTAACAGCCACCATAACATCTCAAGCTTTTAAAAGACTTCTCTGAGCGAGCATATATCGCTGAACTCCCATTTTCTAACTGAAACAGGATTTGTAATAGTGGGCAACCTACTAACTTATGAGATTTGAAAGACAACTATTTTGTATCCAAAAATTCACTTTTAGAGGCTTAGACTTTGTCCAAATGCAGTAGTAAGGCCACGAACAGACAAGCCTACACCAAGCAACAGGTATGTGCCAAGCTGCTTCTGTATGCTGAGATGACAGCAACACTGGACATGAGGCCTACACACACCATGTGCTCTTCTCTATTAATCAGCATATTAATTACCACCATCTAAAGCAGCTTCAGGTCATTTTATAGATGGAAAAAAAAGGCACAGAAAAGTAATGACTTAGCTACAGGATATAGACTTGATAGTATATATCTTTTGTAAACATGCATTTATTTATTGGGTGTTTAGGTTATGTGGGTGTGCCACAGCACACCTGAGGTCAGAGGAAATCAGTTTATCACGCTTAGTAGGAGAGCCATCTTGACAGTCCACCTATGGCCCAAGCTCTAGATTTTACTGCTTTTCTCGGGGTATAGTCAGTTGACTCCAAAAACAAGTATTTAGGCATCAAACATTCTAGTAGACAAAAGCACACATCCACACAAAAACATCACCAGAAAAACCACTTCTACCCAACTCACGCTCAATGTCATAAGGAAAGCGTGAACACACCCCAGGACACCACCAAAAACATAAAACCTAAGCCCTCAAAAGCAATTTTAAACAGGGACTAGAGAGATGGTTCAGCAGTTAAGACCTCTGGTTGCTCTTGACAGAAAATCTGAGTTCAGTTCCCAGCACACATATAGTGGCTCACGACCATGTGAAACTCTAGTCCTTAGGGATCCAACACTCTTTCCTGGCCTCCAAGGGTACAAGGCATTCATGTGGTACACAGAAATGTGTTCAGATTACATCCATAAAAGTAAAACAAGGTAATTTTTTACACTTAAAATGTAAAAAACAAAAAACAACCCCCCCCCACAGAACAATTTCTTTTGCGCTGTGGAGAACAGTGCTTAGAACATCTATATGTTCTCTTTCCCGTATATTAATTACTTCACACATAAGATGCCGAAGATTTTTAGAAACCAAACAAAAGCTGGGTATGAAGGCACAGGCAATTGAGCTTGAGGCCAGGCAGACTTATTACACAGTTAAACCCTAACACAAACAAAAAACCAAAAAGAACAAACCAGAACTTGGGTATGCTGGCACACATGTGGGCCTAAGTGCTCTGAAGAAGCAGAGGATTCGGAACTCAGGGGCAGCTTCAGTTACATAGGGAAACCAGAGTCTGTCTAGAAACAACCCTACACACAGGTCACACACCTAACCCCTCACAGCTTCATCAATGCCACCAAAACTCCTGAACTCTGGTTTCAGCTTCCTCCTCGCTATACCATCACCCTTTACAGGTGTTAGAAATACTCACAGGCAAGCTGGAGGGTCTTGACTGAAGACTCAGGTTCATATCTTCCTGCCCTCCTTTACTAGAGGTCATTGAGGGGGCTGAGGATGCCTGAGACCCAAAAGAATCTTGAGAAAGCTCCTATAAGAAAAAACAAAAAAGGTGTTAAGAAGCCTGCTCTGAATGGTAAACATACCTTTAATCTCATCATTTGGGAAGCAGAGGCAGATGGAGCTCTGTGAGTTCCTTAACAGCCAGGATTACCCAAAAATCCTGCCTCAAAAACAACAACAAAAGACCACCACCCAACCAGGCTGTTACTGGACAGACGGCTCAGCCTCTGTTGCTCTTAAGAGGACCGGGTTCAATTCCCAGCAAACAGTTCACAACTCACAAACCTCTGTAAATCTCATTACACTGTCTAACCCCCTCTCCTGGCCTCTGTGCGCACAGAGCACACAGGCATACATACAGGTTAACCCCTGTTATACACAAGAATAAAAGAGACCAGCCAAGCTTACTTGAGGGTCAAAGAACTGTGATGCGATGCTTTCTTACACAGGGGAGTCATGTGTGAGAAGCACAATTGCATATATTATTTAACAAGAAGAAAACTTAAGCAATGGCTCTTCAGAATGTCAACAGTGAGCCTGTTATGGGAGTGAATGCCTGTGGTCCCCCAGCACTAGGCAGGCTGAAACAGGAGGATAGCAAGTGAAAGGCCAGTCTGGGCAACATAGTGAGGCATTGTCTCAAAACAAACTTAAAAACAAAACAAAACTGTCAGCAGCGGAATTTGATGGAATTGTTATCTAGTTACGCCAAAGGAGTCGTTTCTTGGGGTTAAAAGAAGAAATATAACTAACTATAAGTTTAGTATCTTATCAAGGAATGGATCCAATTAATTTTAAAAACGACAAAAACTGATGTTAAATCCTGTCTAAACTGAGTACTGGCAGACGAATTATTTCCCCAATGTCCCCATACGTAAAGATCGTTAGTGTCAGTCACTTTCCTCATGCGGTTCTCTCTGTCTACAGAGTTTCCCACTGCTTTATTTTTATTGTAAGAACTATTTACTGGTCTTTATGCAGTTAAAAAGGCTATAACTTTTCTAGCTCAATCAATCCCAACAGCACATTTATCCAGAGTTTAACTGGTTTTGCATACAGCAAGCTATAAGCTGCCGCTGGCTGAGCACAGGCAAGGCAAGAGGCAGAGTATCCTACCTGTGGTGGAGGGAAGCGCTGCTGGGAATAGGCAGTTTGCTGGGACTGCTGAGGCTGGGGCTGAGGATATGCAGCCTGCTGGGAGAGCGTCGAGGATGCTGGCTGCTGAGGTTGCTGCTGCTGGTAGGGAGACTGTGCCTGCGGTTGTGAGTAGGGGGGCTGGCTTTGAGGGTGCTGCTGTGTGGTGGACTGCTGGGAGGGGTATGGAGTGGGGGACTGCTGATGTGGAGGCTGGGCCTGCTGCTGGGAGTACGGAGGCTGAGAGGACTGAAGCTGTGGCTGCTGGGGCTGCGGCTGCTGCTGATATGAAGACTGGGCATGAGGGGTCTGGGATGGAGGCTGCTGGGAATAAGGTGGCTGCTGTTGCTGGGGATGAGGACTTTGCTGGTTGTAGTATGGAGTCTGGCCCTGCTGACCATATCCACTGGGGCCTTGCTGTCCATAAGGTGGAATCTGTAAGAAAAGAAGAGACACTTTTAGGACTGACTCACCTAGATGAGGAAGGTGTATGGAAGGTGGCTAGGCTATATCTTGTGCAAAGCTTCAGTGTTCTTCTATCACCTCTCAAGAACTAAGCCAGAAAGAACAGCCAAACTTGTTTAAATGTAAGAGTGAACTCACCTCCTGAAAACTGATGAAGCTCACATGAACTTAAGATCAGTTCTTTTCCTTGGTGAGCCTACTCTTTTTCTCATGGCCTAGACTGGTTTTATGTTAGGAATTTTATCCTAACCACAATGAAGAGGCAGTAGGAGTCTGGGTCAAACAATTGAAGGCCTAGTATTTAGTAATCTGGATAGCATACAAATCACTAAACTACTATGGTTCTCTTTCATTTTAAAAATATTCAGGGGCTACATATATATATAGCTCACCTAGTGTGTTTGTCTAACATGCACAAAGTCCTCCAAGCCACATATACCAAGCAGGATACAGCTTGCCTCTAATTCCATTCCACCACTGGTGGCCCATAGGCAGAAAAAACAGGAAGTTCACATTCATTCTGAGATATTTTAGAGTTAGAGGACAGCCTGAAGGGCGAGGTTCTGCCTCCAAGGGGGGGGGGGGAGTAATTCATGTTATCTCTCAGTTTTCTCATACAAGGAAGATAGCTGGGCAGTGCTGATACATGCCTTTAGTCCCAGCACTGAGGAGGCAGAGGCAAGCAGATCTCTGAATTCAAGAACAGCCTGCTTGCTCTACAGAGTCAGGACAGCCATGGCTACACAAAGAAATTGAGAGAGAAAGAAAGAACTTGAGAAAGAAAGAAAGAGAAAGAATGAGAGATAGAGAGAAAGGGAAAGCGTATTTTCTGAATTTAAAGCCATTCTTTAAAGTTTTAGAAATAATTTCAGTCTTTACCCACTGTCCTTTAACCTTTTCTGGTGCTTTACTCAAACATAAATGGCAAAAAAAAAAAAAAAAAAAAATCAGCCAACACAAAAACAATGTCCTCTGCTGTTAGACCTGGCATTTTGCTCTCACCCCTAAGTAAATAATAGCAATGTAATTAAAAAAAAAAAAAAATGACAGTGCAGGAGCTAGGAGTAGAGCTCAGTAGCAGAATCTATATCTAGTATGCTTGAGGCCTTGGGTATAATTCTCAGCACAGAAAAATAAGGAAAAGAACAACAGGATGGGTAAGCAGACTGAGCAACATGTGAGGAAGACTCATCTGTAACAGCACTGTTGGCATCTTTTCTGCTCACTACAGTCACCTTTTCTTTCACTCTAAGTCCTTCCTAAACATTCTCTTTACCCAGGCAGCTTATCTCAAAAAGGCTGTGAGAAAGGTGAAGGACCTCTGTACCCACAAGGCAAGTGGCACTAACGGTTTCTACTGCAGCAGTAATAAACAAGTGCTCAGCCACAGCCCTTATACCATTTCACCTCCCAAAGGCAGACCTGCCTAGTCAAGAGAAAGATAGGGTAGATTGGGTTCAAATCCGAAGATATGTGGAGACAGACAGAAGACATGGAACACACACAGAATGGTGTGGGCTATTTTGCTCTTATGAGCATTATCAAGAGGTCTGGAAGCCATTCTGATCCTACACTTCACACACCAATTGCGGACAGCAAAGAGGATCAAGGTAGTCAGTCATCAAATACCTGCTGTGCATAAGAGAGGCCGCCCATGGCACTCTGAGCCCGGCCCTGCATGGTCATTGGGTACCGCTGTGGAGTCTGGGACCCATATGGCTGCCCTGGGTACCCATGTCCTTGCTGCGGTCCTGAAGGAGGTCCCTGTTGTTGCGAGTATGGGTTAGTCCCACCATACGGCTGAGGTCTCATCTTTCCCATCTGATCCATTGGACTGGATGACTACAAAATAAAGAACATTTTCATTAACCTCAAGCTTTGATGGCCTCTGGCCAACATGAACATCAGAGGTCTTTTAAAGTCCACATGCCACAGAAGAAAGCAGCTACTATGAAAAAGTAATGGGACAGATCCAATAACCCTACAGTGGTCACTTAACCCTTTTCACAACTCAGATTTTCATAAATAGAATGATAACGACACGTGAAAGCATTCAGAGGCTAAAAATTACTTTCTAAGTATGACGACTAGAAAGTCAAGAGAAGCGCCAGCTGTAGAGCAATTAACATGTGTGTGGCACGGACAGGTCAGAACACAGAACATTTCCTTAGTTGGACACGACAGTGTCATCCACCTCTCTTTAACTATAACCTAGTTCAACACCAAAACCGATTATTTCAGTGCTTCAAGAACCAAGACACACCAGTACCCTAGAGAACGTAAAGGGGTAGGGGATATACTTAATCCCATAGTCCATTAACGGAAACTTTTTCTTTGCACGTTTGAGGTGCTATGCCACAAAGTTGTTCAATTTATACTTTCTTTAAATGAGCAACAGGCTAAGTAACAGTTGTTGAAAGAACAGTAATGAATTTGGAGCCTTGTATATTCCAAGTGAAAAGACCATTTCATTTAAAATTGAAGAATTTAGTCAGGCAATGGTGGCGTACACCTTTGATCCCAATTAATTTTCAGGTAGAAGTAGGCAAATCTGAGTTCAAGGCCAGTTAGGGCTACACTGCGAAACCCTGTCTCCAAAAAAACAAAACAAAAATGAAGAATTCGTGAATAAAAAAGGGACAGCACCTTTTTTCTTCAAAGAACAAGATACAGGGCTGGAGAAATGCTCAATAGTTAAGGGCATTTCCTGCTCTTCAGGAGTTTGGTTCCCAGCATTGGACGGCTCACAACCATCTGTAACTCCAGCTCCTGGGGATCCAATGGCCTCCTTTTCTGGTCTCAGCAGGCACACATGCCAACACAGGCAGCACACAGAGATAGATATGTGCCATATACTCACACAAACACAAAGAAACACAAAGAGAAATCTTTACATAAGCAAGCAACAAAAACAGGCCTGTGTGGGCACACGTCTGTAATTGCAGCACTTGGGAAGCAGGAAGATCAGGAGTTCAAGCTCAGCCTAAACTGTAAAGTGAGTATGAGAGCAGTCTGAGTTAAATGAGACCCTAGCTCAAAACAACAACAAGAACAAAACCTAACAGCAAGAGTTCAAAGCACAGGCCCATTGTACAAACTTTCTAGCTCACACTAGCAATCCAAGAATTTAGGCGGCTACGGCAGGAGGTCGGCAGTCAGTGACCCCCGGCTACAAAAGGAATTTCTGGCAAATTTGAGCTGGGGTGAGACCCCGTCTCTAAACGGTCAATCCAACTGACTCTCCAGCCCTCTGCAGTAGGACAGGTTCAATCAGCTCATTTACTGTCTGACATAGTTTTGTCCTGCTGGAGCAGATGACTTTCCTCAGCCAGAGAGATGCAGAGTATGTACCTGTATATACTGGTGATACCAAGAGGGGAGAATTTTTCTAAATAACTCTCAAATACACTCAGGGCTTAATAAAAAACTTCAAACAGTAGGAGATACAGGATTTCTAGGTATAAATGCATTTAATTCTGAAAAGGTTCAAAATAGGGCCCAGGACATGCACAAGTTCCTTGATGATCATGAGGTCACAGGTCCAGAGTCCACACTTAAGCACTGCCTCAGGGCTGGGGACAAAGCCTAGTAGAAGACCACTTAACTAGCCTAGCAAGCATGTATGAGGTCCTAGGTTCAAGTCACAGGTGTTGGAGGGATAGAAGCTAAAAATGTGGGTGGTTGGAGTAGCCTAAAGTCTAAATCACCCCTAGAGTTCTTTCTAGTTCTGTTATCCAATAAACGGTAAATCACTTACTAATTTAAGACATGCTCCAAGATTAAGGTGCATTTATACAGTCACTAGCTTCTTCCTCCTTTCTGCCTTCCTCTTCCCTAAGTGTTTCTATTAGGCTGGAGGAAGTAAAGCTATTGTGAAGGACTCTCCACTACCAACAACAAGACAGAAGCCAGTGGAGGGAGTGCAGTGGTGTGCGCTCCCAGCTCCTTAGAGGCGGGGGTCAGCCTGGTCTGCATACAGGGGAGTCCTAGGCCAGCCAGAGCTACAGACTGTGGGGTTTTGTTGTTGTTGTTCTTATTGTGTGTGTGTGTGTTTTTTTTTTTTTTCCTGAGAGAAATGAAATGAAGCAGAAGCAGAGTTCTCCCAGGCTATGGATAAATTTCAACTAAAACGTTAACCAAACTGTGAAGAATCAGAGGAAAACTGTGTCCCAAATCACTAACCTTCAGAGTTATTCAGAGCTATTTCCAACAACATGAACTTCTACATCACAAGACCCAATAATGCTCCCAATCAGAATGTTAACACCTACGTGGCTTATTTCGGGACTTTTGGGACATTTAGGACAGTTTACCAAAAACTGGGCTAGTGAGAAATACCACAATCTTCCCCAATACTACTGGCAATGAAGCCAAGACCATGGGGTGGGGGATGGGGGCCTTTGAATGCCACACATCACACCTCACTTCCTCCCAGGCTACAGGGGCTGGCCCTCCACTGAAGACAACAGCATTTTCTGAACAAAGACCAGCATGCTCTGGATATCTGTCAGCCTAGGCCTGCCCAGAACCCAGCAGCAGTCGATACCATGCTGTCACTATGGCGTTTCTACAGCAGTGGCTGTGAACAAGGGCTGCACATCAGAATTTTCCAGGCCTCCAGATTCCAGTTTTGATGGTGTAGAAGGCTTAAGCCCCTCCCCCCTACTGGATCCGAGAGTGATTCTGATGTAGACGATTGGCTGGGAACCAGTGTGAGCCAGGAAAAGCACTATTCGATAAAATGGACTGACTGTGATGTGTTACTATCGACACACTCAAAACATGAACTGTAACTGGGGGCTCATTTATTTGCACCCTCCCCTACACAGATTCTGCTGCATGTAGGCCAAGCTAACCTCAAACTGACAAGCCCCCTGCCTTAGCTTCCAGAGTGTGGAGATTAAAGGTGTGGAACGCCACACTTATCTTTAATGTTTTGTTTTTTGTTTGTTTTTTACTATTGCTGTTTGTTTATTAAAACAGGGTTTCTCTGAGTACTCTTGCTGTCTTGAAACTCACTCTGTAGACCAGGCTGGCCTCAAACTCAGAGATTCACCTGCCTCTGTCTCCCAAGTGCTAGGATTAAAGGCCTGCGCCACTGCTGCCCAGCTATTTTTATTATTTGCATACTTGCTCAATTTTGGAGTCCTGGGGTTTGAACACAAGGCCTCACATATGCTGAATAACTATTCCACCATTGACACCTCATCTTACTTTCTACTGAGATAGCCCAGGCAACTTAGTGAGACTCTAACTTTGAACTTTAAAAATATGATTTTGTATATTTTATGCGTATGAATGTTTTGTTTTTTTTTTGCTCAAATATCTGTCTGTACACCATGTGCATGCCGGATACCCACAGAGCTCAGAAGAGGGTGTTGGATCCCCTGGAACTGGTGCTATAGACAGTAGTGAGCCATCATGTAATTGCTGGGAATCAATTCCAGTCCTCTGAAAGAACAAATGCTCTTAAGAGCTGAGCCATCTAACCTTGACACTTTGATGCTCCTGCCTCAGCTTTGGAGTAAGTAGAACATATGCCTGCGCTACTAAGCTTAGTATTTCTTTATTAATTTATTACTTATTGATTATTCAAGTCAGGGTCTCAATCAAGCCGCCTAAGATGGCCTCAAACAAGCAAATGAGGACTTTGAACTGTCCTGCCTTCCTCCATCCTGGGATTAAAGGCATACCTAGGTTATATGTGCTTGGGCTCAACCAGAGCAAAATGTATGTTAAGACAACTACTCTATAAAGTAATCTGTATTCCCAGTCTACTTTTAATTAATTTAAATCCACATAATCACATATGGCTGGTGGCTATTATACTACAATGTAATTTGAGAGTAATGTTTCCAAATAATTTATCACTTCCTGCTAAATATGGCTCCAAACTTCCTATTAAATCCCACACAATACTAACATATGGGAAGAGTAAAGAGTGTAATAATTTCATAGACAAGTTCAAATCCTAAAGTCACTGTCTTGGCCTTGATGGCTTTAGTTCAAATTACCGAAAATGCACATAATACACAGGCTCCCCGCAGCCTGGTATGGTGACTCACGCTTATAATCTCAGTACGTAGGATCACCATGAGTTCCACGCAAATCAAAGACTACAAATAATCTCTAGGTCAGCTTCAGCTACAGAATGAGACAAAAGTAAGCTTCCTGCGGTGTCTGTATTTAAATAGCTTCCCAATATCATATATTCCAAGCTTTATGTACTGGTTCCTGATTCTGCTGTCTTTAGCCACAAGTGCTGGACACTGAACTTAGGGCCTGTGTGTGCTCCCTGATTTTACATTCCCAGACCTACATGGCTTCTAGCAGTATAACTCCATCTTTCAACATGCAACGTGAGGTTACTCCCAGAACACTTCAATCTCTCACACTTCTACAGGACCTATGTAAACTTAGCAAAGCATCGTTAAGGCTTCACAGCAGTGACTAACTACTCCGGATGAACTGGCTATGTTTCTGTGTCCAATTATTTGCTTTGTTATTTTTGTTATTTTGTTTTGTTTTTGTCTGTGTTGTCTATTCTGGACTCGCTTTGTAGATCCCACTAGCCTCAAACTCACAGAGACGCGGGCTGCTAGGATTAAAGGTGTACACTACCATTCCCCGCTTCCTTTGTCGTGAAATGCCATAGGATCTCACTACATTGCCCAACTGCACTTGAATTCCTGGGCTCAAGACTCCAGAATAGCTGGAATTACCGGCATACTCTACCACTTTGGCTAACTTCTGGGACATAGAGTTCAGGCATCTTATTTTAAAAGTCTTCTCAAATACCCCTGGTAAAAGGCTGGATAACTGTTCAACTGCAATGTTGTCTACTGTAAGAAAGAGGTAAGGGATACTTCAGAGAGAAAGCCCAGTTCAAATTATCCAGCCATAAGGCAACACATATC
Source organism: Rhombomys opimus (assembly GCA_010120015.1). Lineage (NCBI taxonomy): Eukaryota > Metazoa > Chordata > Mammalia > Rodentia > Muridae > Rhombomys > Rhombomys opimus. Next base: position 2,188,227 of record REGO01000146.1, on the reverse strand, counting down.
CTCAAACCCCAATATAGGTTATGACTTTGGCGGCAGAGGAGGAAAAATGGACTGGAGTGAATTAGATGAGAGGAGGTTAACCAGTCATGAAGGAACAAGGACACTGTGAGATAACCCAGCCTGTATCAAGAGACAGTTCTAATGCCTAGCCAGCCCCAAAGGCATGGCCAAACCCCAAAAGCTTACAGCGGCACGGCAGTTGGAAGGCTAAGGATAGTAAGACCATGCTGGCCTCATAATAGGACAGTCCAAAAGTAGTTTCTCAACATGAAACTGACATGGGGGGTCAAATTCATCCCCCCCAAAGGCTTATCCTGATCAACAGACCGCGTAGCTTATTAAGCAAATGAAAATATTTTCAGTTCAAACAACCAGACTACTCTGGTCTCATATCAAGAGAATCTGTTCACACTTCTGACATTTAAAAATATTGTGAAAGGGGGGGGGGGAAATATTGTGAAAGATGTGGATTTCAGTTATAGAAAAAAAAGGGCACCATCCAGTCTCTTAAAGTAGAGAATAACATTAAATCTTCATTGATCAGTTTTATTGAAACAGAAAATTTTCTACTTCATGTAAAATAGAAAAAGCCAGTATCAGTCGTCAGCAGCCACAAAGGAGAAACACCAAATCGTAGCTGCAAAAGAGCCAGAGATTCCACTCTGGGAAGACAGAGAGGAAATCCTTTCAATGGGAAACCACAGGAGTAGATTACTGTGATTACACTTCAAAAGCAAAGGCTCTGCCACAGAGACACATAATTGAGAGGAAAATGCCGGCCCTTGATCAGGAAAGTCAGGCCCCCCGCTATATACTCTCCTACATTCACAAAAAAATAAAAATAAAAAGGGGGGAGAGAGCCATAAGAAAACGCGTCAGTGTGCCACTTAGCTCCTTCCAGGTCACTGGCTAAGTTACGAACTGCGTGCAAATGAAATGAATGCAGTTTGCTCAGCGGGCTCAGCCTCGATTATCCAGTACAAACCCTTGCAGGGTTGCCCCGCTCCCAGCAAATGGAATCGCAAGCTCCTCCAGACCAGGTGGCTACTGGAATCACTCACAAGCTCTTAATGTACAAGGAAAGCCACAGTGACCCTGTCAACTGCTGAATGTAACAAAATGGGCTTTAAGGTTCATGGGGTTAAGTGTCAGATAATCGAGTGTTTCAGGACACTCAAAAGATTCAACATAGTTGCAAATTCTCTATCTGACCATCAGCCACTGAGAAAGGAGCCAACACCCAGCAAGTACTGACACTTCCAAGCACCAGGAGAGAGCATGCCCCACAACATGTGGCAGTGGCACCAGGAAAGACAAACTCTGACCCTGAAATAAAAGTCTGAGAGGAAGTCGACAGTCCCAAGCCAAAGATGCAGAGAGGAAGTGACCAGGAGTGGGGGTAAGGGCCAACTTTAATGCTCAGCAGTGACAAAGGCTAGAAAGAATAAAAGGAGGGGTTGGGTCAGGGACTGCCAACAGCACGCATTGTCGGAAAAGAGAAGTCCAGACCAGCCACACACTTGTGCTTTCACTCTAGAGGCCAACTAGTCCGTGCCAGGACAAACCTAGAGCCATACCCTTGGGTTTTGGACCTCCAAATATTATTTCTTACTTCTTGTGCTTTCAATTTATTCTTGGCCAGATTTGTTTATGGGTTTTAATAATAACAATAAAAAATGCATCCCTGGCTCTTTAACCGAAAGAACCCCCTAATTGATTCCCACAGTAATTAACCTGCATTTTACCTCAGAGAGCGGTAGTTAAGGAAGTCGGCACTGCTATTTATAACTCATCTCAAATTGAGGGCAGACTGCCTAAAATCTAACACATCCCAGCTGTACTCCTGTTTGAACTGGGGCCAAGGGAATTTTTTAAAGCAATCTTGGCACCGAATGAATGACACCAACAGTATGAGAGCGCGAGTGGTTGTGTTGTGGTGACGTAGCACTGGAGGTGGAGGGGGGGCAGTGTACTGTGATCCCTCTCGTGCATGCCTGCTGCTTGAGTCCCAGTACAGTGAGCTGGGAACCGCCCACTGAGAGCCAAACACAGGAAAAGGCTTTTCCTGTGGCCCGCCTTGAAGTGAGAAACACATGGCTAATCTGCATAAACTCGAAGCCTCGCCGCCCCTGCCAGGAAGGTTAGTGCTCGTAATCTCTGGCCATGGAGCTGGCTGCCTGGGAAGACTTGGACTGGCGCCTGATAACCCAGAAAGAGCCGAGAGAACAGATGGGCAAGGACCCCAGCAGAATACAGCCCCAGGTCACGTGACTCGCCACATGGCCCCGCCAGCACAAACTATTGTCTAGCTGCAGAGCTCCTATACAAAGGCACCAGGCCTCCGCTTCCTGTGATTCTAGGGACTGGCAGCAGCTGTTGATCAGTTCCTGGAGGGGACCCTCCTCTGTTAGGGGCACTCCAGGCAGAGATAAGCACAAACGTTAAGGCCTCGCCCAGCCAATAGGCTTTCACTTTCCCTGCCAGCTCCACGGAAATCACTTAGCTCTTCGGACTAAGGAGACTTGCCCTGCAAGAACAGCCTTGTTCCCCCAAAACTGACCAGCATAAATCATTCCATTGTCCCTTTTCTCTACTGCTCTAGACTATCCTTGCCTCCCTCCACCCCCCCCCATCACCATGATGTTGATGACTGGTCACATTCCTACCCAAATTCAAGAGGAAGTACTATGAAATCAGCTCCCATCATTTCTCTGCTGAGACCTCCTAAAATGGGGCTCTACAGGGGTTTTGGGGACAGCATGCTGTTTTGTTCTTTGGAGGCAGTGTTTTGCTGTCTTGTCCAGGCTTTCTAACTCTGGCTCAAATGTTCATCAGTAGTACTGAGGACTACAGGTAGTGACAGCATATCCAGCCATGCATTTTGTTTTAAAAGGAAACAGGGGAAACATGCCGACATGCCAGGACAATAACCCACCTTATCAAAGTGATCTCATCCATGAAGAAATGGAAATTAGGAAGGGTGGAAAAACGACAATCTCCTCACATATACTCATTTTATACAGAGTCAAACCCAGCTGGCCTGGGAGCCTCATTATTTATAAACTGACATGCCTGTTCATTCAAGTTCTGAACAAAGTGGTCACCTGCCTGTGTAGTTGCTAGTTTGCAAACCCCTTACCTCCCAAGAGCCCAGTTTGTTGTCCTAAGTTCTTTCAAACTCCCCTGTGTTTAAGAGCTGAGTACAAGCACATTTCCAACATACCAGGTAAAGAATACAACCAGACCTAAGGTCCTTCCCATCCTTCCAAACCCACACTACCTCATAGTAACACAGAACAAGCCCATGCCTGTAATTCCAACACACAGGACACAGCATGTTCAAGGATGGCCTGGGTTACACTGCCAGATTGACAGGAGAAAAAAAAAAAAAAAAAAGCTACACTCATGACTCAAAATAAGAAACGGTTTGGCCTACGGATCCCTATCCAGACCAAAGGAGCATAGAAAACTCAGCAAGGTTTAGACAGGGAGACCAATCATCTAGTAAAACTTACAGATTATGAGAGCCAATTGTAATAACCACTTCACAGCTGGCCACCCAAAAGAAGCATGCCAGAAAAACCACAACCAGGTGGCTGCTATTTCTTTACTTCTTCACTGGCACCAGAATGAATATTTCAAATAAAGCAGCTAGAGCACCAAACTAATGAGCTTCCCAACAAACAAGAAAATTCTTTCATCAGCTACCTTTTACAGAGAGAAGGCTCATCCTGCAACGAGGAAAACTGCTTTCTGTAGACTGAACTTACACGCCCAATTCTCCTACTTCCAACTATAGATCTCCAAGAAAAATAAGCAACTTCTTAAAAAAACAAAAAACAAAAAAACTCTTGCTGGGTGCAGAAGTCAATGTCTTTAACCCCAGCAGAGGCAGGCTGACCTCTGAGTTCAAGGCCACCTTGGTCTACATAGTAAATTCCAGGACAGCCAGAACTACAGAATAGAGAAACCTTATCTCAAAAAACAAAAACAAAAAGAAATTAAAAAACAAAACAAAGACAAAAAAGAAAAATACTCCTTCTCAAATGATTACACCTGTAATCCCAGCACTCGGGATGTCAAGGCAGGCAGATCTCTGTGAGTTCCAGGCCAGCCTGGTCTACAAAGTGAGTCCAGTCTCGACAAGCACACACACACACACAGCCATAAAAAAACCGGCAGGACCCCAAGAGGACAGCAGAAACCGAAAGGTCATCTGATAAATCTGGAGCTCCCTTGTTTACAACTCAGGGATAAGACAAGCCTCCAAGTTCCTGGGGAGAGTACTCAGACAGAGCAGGTGGGCTCCAATCCCATTCTTACAGAAGCTTCATGGGAGAGCAGGCAAGAGTGAATTAATTTTAACTCAAGTTATAGTACTGACCCAATCCTACCATCCACATTCTCAATCAGTGGCAACAGGTCAGGGTCAAGAGTAAGAATCTGGAGATCTTTATTCTTATTCTCTTATTCACCTCAACTAGCATAAAATCTAGGAAGCTAGAGCTGTATGGAAGGTTTCCTACTTTAAGAAAAGGTCTTCAGATCGTGCTTAAAATATAGGACTATAAGAATAAAGGCTCTGGCAGGGTGTAGTGAAGCACACCTTTAAGCCCAGCTCTAGGGAGACAAAGGCAGGTGGGCCTCTGTGAATTTAAGGTGAGCCTGGTCTATAAGGACAGCCAGGGCTGTTACACAGAGACAAAAGACATGTGCTGAAGGTCTGTTTGGCCACCCTGGGCAGCTAGATTACAAGCTCTGCCCACAGGTTTCTAACTTCTTTGTCCCTCAGTTTCCTCATCAAAAGAATAGAAAGGTAACTTGGCATAGAGGGAGAAGCAGCAAATCAATTGGAGGTTTCCACTGAACTTGAGGCAAGCCTAGTCTACACAGGCGACACTGTACAAGACAGACAGACAGACAGACACACACACACACACACACACACACACACACACACGCATGCAAGCACACCCAGGCACACACAGAGAGAGAACAGAAAAAATAGAGAATAGTGTTTCATTCACATGTCTATCACTCAAGAGACCAAAGCAGGATTACAGTTTGATTAACAGGCTTGGCTACAAAGTGAGAAACTGTCTCAATCAATCAATAATATGTAGATATGTAAATAAGAAAACAAATAAAGGAATAACTAAATAATATAGAGAGCTGGCTCAGTGGGTCGAGTGCTTGCTGCACAAGTACAAAGACTGACTTCAGATCACCAACACCCACGGAGAAAGAAGCCAAGCACAGGATTGCATGCCCAGAACCTCACTCAATGATGGGGAAGCAAAGACGGGTAGACCTAAGTTGGCCAAAACAGCATGCTCCAGGTTCTGTGAAAGATACTATCAAAAAGTAAGATGGGAAACGATAAAGGAAGGTGCCCAACACAGACTTGCATAGGCAGAAGCGCGCGTGCACACACACACACAAAGAGGGACTAAGGGTGTGTTTGTGTGGCATAGGACCTGGATTTGATTCCCAGCACTGGAAAGACAAGCAAACAAAACAACAGGTATTTCTTGGTTATATGAGGCAGCATGGAATAACTGAGAAAGAGAATAGCAATAATTGTACAACAATCCCTCCCTACCTGAAACTACATATATCAACACACGTTTTTTTTTCAATACATACATGCTATGAAAAAATTTAATTTCTATATTACACACAGCAAGAGGTTAACAATGAGTCATTTGCAACCAAATTATAAAATAAGTGAACAGACATCTGTCTCTCAAACATGGAGTTCTCCATCGAGTATTTTTAAAGAGAAAGAAATAGACTGCTGGTACCTAAAACCTCAGAAAGCAAATCCACGAATCAGAAGGAGGAATACTATTCCACTGGAACAGCATCCTCAGGGGCTGAGGGACAGAGTGAGCAAGTGAACCCTCACTTCTCCCAGACAGAGACCAATCTTTCATGGTAATCAGCTCTTCAAGACTGAAACTGAACCGAGGTCACTTTCCATCGAAGCATGGGGGGGGGGGAGCATGACACAACCATGCTGTCATCCCAGCAACTCAGGTAAAAGCAGGAAGGGTGAGGACCTGAAGTTCAAGTTATCCTCAGCAAGAGCTGAGAGCAACCTGACCCACATCAGACCATCTCAACACACACAAACGCAGCCCCTAACCAGACAGACTTCAGTGTAGCCTTTCCTGTGAACCATTTAAAATGCAAACCCTGAACTTTTCTAGTTTCTAATTCTTCCCATTCCTTTACTGCACAAGATGGTAGACGGTAGTTGCCCTTGCTTAATGTATGTACCTAGACAGGATGTAAGCCCAGGAGGAAGCTATGGGTCTGTGTGTGATTCAATGCTGGGTCTGTCATTTAGCATCCTTAGCTATCTTCATCCTGCATGAGTCCCAAACGAGAACAATTAACACTTAGCCCAAACACTCAAGACCAAAAGCTTCACATAATCAACTAGAGACTAACTGGTGATCAAATGAAGGCACTTCAGTAAGTGCCATTAGACCATCGATCTGTACAAGGATTAAACCTTACGTTTAGCTATATATGTGATCCCAGCTACCCAGAAGACTGAGGCAGAGGACTGCAAAGCTCAAGGTCAGCCTGGGCAACAGAGCAAGACACTAACTCAAACACAAAACTCTGGGCAGGCAATTAGGTTAAGGCACTTGCCACCAAGCCTGATGATGAGCTCCATACACCCAGGAAGCACATAGCAATTTCTGTTGTTTTCTGACCTCTATACAGGCCATGAACTACCAACAAATGAATAAGTAAAATTTTTAATTTTCATGTTTAACAAAGATATTTGACAATTCAAATGTTAAATACACTAGATGAAATGCTTGTTAGGAATGCCAATATGTACAGTAACCGCAACTTCTACATAATCGCTTCTTCCCCTTACACCCTCAAAAGCAAAAAAAGCAAAATAAGGGTTAAAATAAAGTTTTGAAATAACTTTAAAAACACCAACACACTGGGCTGGAGAGATGGCTCAAAGGTTAAGAACACTCACAGTTCTTCCAAAGGTCCTGAGTTCAATTCCCAGCAACCACATGGTGGCTCATAACCATTTATAGTAAGATCTGCTGTGTGGGCAGAATGCTGTATAAATAATAAATCTTAATTTAAAAAAAAAACAAAACAAAACAAAAAAAACACCAACACACAAATTAGTCAGCAAGTCCAAAGCAACACCTATTTTCAGTCTGTTTTTCCCCCCAGAGGAATTTGCTCAATAGTTCCTTCAAGGAAGAGCTGTGACAGGACAGACAGTTTTGACAGGGCATCGCTAACCAGTGGAAGTGCCTACAATTAAATGTATGAAAAGCCTTGCTTGTTTGTTTATTTGTTTGTTTTGGTGGCAGAGTCGTTTTAAAGCTACCGACACTCACTGCCTGGGAGCAAAGGTCCAAGTGCCCTGCCGTGCAGCTCCACACGGGAAGATGGCCTGCACCACCACCGCAGAGTAACTTACAGCTTCCACTTAACAGAACTGAATCCTTGGAGCAACCGAGAGAGAGGAAGTCAGAACTGACCACTGCCAGTCCTAACGACTAACCGGTACATACAAAAGCTAGCAGCAGCTGGAGTCAGGCCTGGTGGCTCTTCTAAGGCAAGAGGATCACTGGGAGTTTGAGGCCAGCCTAGACTACTGAGTGAGTTCCATGTTACCCTGGCTTATAAGACCCCATCTCCACAAACAAACAAAACAAAAACAACGCTGGAAGAGAGTTACTTTTCCCTCTAGCGCACGTATTCTAAGTAGAGCCATCCGGCTGTCTGTTGTTCTTCACTAACATTCCTCACTACACACATCCGCAGAGATGGGCCCTGGGCGCACCGCTCACCACCGACAGTGGTGCAGCTTGCTTAGTGACTACCTACTGGCTGATGAGAGCAGACTAGCACGCGTAGGGAGGTCCTTTTGAGTTATTATGCTGCCAAACCCCAATTATTTCATGCTTATCTTAGGTCATATGTCAACAAGCATAATAGACAATTAAATGAGGAATTTAAAAGTACAAAATGACATAATACCAAAACAAGGCCCTTGCACAGGTGATCTGTGTGACCTGCCGTCAGAGGAAAGGTACTTCCTCCCACAGCCATCCTTTGGTGCTTCCACCAGGGAAAGGACATTGGTATGGATGAACTCACAAACTTGGTAGAGTGTAGCAGTTCTCTTGGTATCCTCTGCCATTCTCTCTCTCTCTTTTTTTTTTTTTAATTCATTTACTTATTATGTATACAGTGTTCTGCCTGTATGTACACCTGCAGGCCAGAAGAGGGCACCAGATCTCATTATAGATAGTTGTGAGCCACCATGCGGTTGCTGGGAATTGAACTCAGGACCTCTGGAAGAACAGCCAAGTGCGCTTAACCTCCGAGCCATCTCACCAGCCCCATTCTTAAGTGTCATATTTCATTGTGATATGGCACAAAAAGAATACAGAGGAAAGGTCTTCTAACCTGCACACAGCTTCCCCTCTGAGAACACAAAACACTGTCAAGTTCTTCAGATTAGTTTTAAAATGTTCCTCCAGTTTTGGTTATCTGGTTTGTAGGCAGCATTCAAAACCAACTAAACAAACAAGTAAATGCAAAAACTTCCCCTTCTTTTTTAAGAGCACACACGGAAGGGATATACATACAAATAAATGTAATACAATTAAAGACACCAAACCTAACTACAGTTTTATCTCTTGCCAAAGGTTTTCCTATCCTAAAAACAATATTTGCAGCATATCACTAAAGAGAACTTAATTTACACAGTACATGTTAATCAAGTACTATACTTTAATACCAAAAAGTAGTAGCAATGCCACTCACTGTGTTTACTGCACTAATTCCTAGAAGTACCTTGGGCTACTGCCCTAAAATACCAATTTTTCAGCGAGGTCTACTAACATTACAACAGGCACAAATAGGCTAAAGATTGGCTCAATCTTAGTAAGTCAGCCTTATTCAGGGTACGCCAAAATACTAGCATTTAAGGTCAGCAATGTGCAGATTGGCAAATCTATAGCTCAGCAAATTGTCCACCCCCTTTCAAAGTGTCAAAAGAATATCCTACACACTCCTTCAGCCACTATCAAAAGAACATGTGCATTACAGCTCTGCGTTAAGATTTTGCCATAATCCCCACACTTAGGAGGCAAAGCAGGCACATCTCTGAGTTTGGGGCTAGCCTAGCGCCTGGTCTACAAGTTCCAGAACAGCCAGGGATACAATAGAAAGCCCTGAGTCAAAAACAAAACAAAACAAAACAAAACAAAACAAACAAGATTTTTTACCAGAAATACACTGGACTAGAGTGAGCTGTCATTTTACAAGCACAGCGTCCATCTTCTTTGCACTCTAGTCAGTTGGTAATATTGGGATGGATACTTGGCATATTAAACAACCATAAAAATCTAAACAATATCTAACCCTCTTCCATCTCCTCCTCTTTGGCCTTCCCAGTCCATTTTGAATCACACACTCTTCAGAGATTATCTTGTTCAAAGCAAAAAGAATGCTCCTTTAGTGTGCGTGTCAGGGCAGATGAGCCCAACTACTTCAATCCTATTTCATTGTAAACCCAATGCCATCATGAAAGCACTGTTGGTCAAGCGAGGTTCTCGGCAGAGTTCTAGAGAAGTCATTTCCAAGTTGCACTAGAGAACAAGGACTGGAGTCACAAACTGGAAAGAAAAACATGATTGTCACAAAACTGTCCTGTGCCAACTGAAGCCCACAGAGTAAGGAAGGCTAATATTGCCCTCGAGACCAGTTAGGAACTTCTGTTTATAAAGTACCCCTGCCTCTAATTAGCCAAGCCTTTAGAACAGAAGTAAGCAGTGAGATACCAAGAAAGGTAAGAGGTAAGATAGCAGGAATCTTCCTCGAAACGTCCTGCTCCAAGCAGTACCAGCTCCAGTACCGTAAAGTTACCAGAGTGCCCATGTGTTCTATAGTCTAGTAAGTTAGAAACCAAATAAGAGACTGAAAGGGGGTGAAGGGGTACAAAGAAATAAAGCCAAAAGAAGGATGATAAAAATGAACAAAACACAGAACTTATTAAAAAAATAATCCTCTGAATACACAAACAACAATTCACAGGTCAAGCCTCCTGGAGACCACTAGCCTGTACTGGTTGGGTTTTAATGATACATTTCTCAGGCAGCAAGGAAAAGGAGATCTGGTAGTATACTTGTTTCTAGAGTGAAGGACATCCCTGGACTACATGAAATGTTTCAGAAAACACATGTGAATTTGAACAATGGTTCTCCACTGGGTGTAACTGACCATTTCTGAAACTTCCATTACACTGCCAAGTACAATTTTGAATAACAAGAACTCATACAAATGGGGACAGGTCTCTTGAATAACAACATTAACTCATACAAATGGGGACAGGTCTCAGCTCAAATGCACTTCAGGGCTGATCCACTTCAGTGATGAGATAACTTGCTAGGACTCTACTTTGCTGGAACTTCAAAAGGGACACATGGAAAAAACTTAGGCTGGTCAATGAAGAGAAAGGTGAGAGAGATCCTGTTCAGACCAGGTGGCCATCACAGAAGGAATATGGAATTTAATTAGTGTTCTAATAATACTGGTATCTTTTTTGGCAACAGGGTCTCATGAAGCTAAGGCTGGATTTGAACACCTGATCCTCCTGCCATCATCTCCCAAGTGCTAGGATTAGGTGTGCACTAACGTGGTTATATTTGCAGATTGTCAGACATATCCAGAAATAGTCTTTCTACCTTCCTCCAACTTCCAGGACCACAGATACGGGTTATTGCCATATCACCTTATTGCAGAGCTAAGGAGGAAAAATAGCGAGAGGCCAGTCTTAAATCAAAATGTGGGTATGATCCCACAGTTTATCACTACCGCACAGCGGATGGCCTTCTACTTTCTACATGAGCTAAATGTTTGGCTATTCCTGAAATGCCTATGTCAAAGGCCTAGCCCCTAATGGTATGGCTTGAGAAAGTAGGGTCCTGGGCAGTATTGGGTTTAGATTGAGTCACAATGGTATGACACCAGGATTAACACCCTTTAATGGCACATAAGGCCCTAGGGAGAAGATACTAAGACCAGAAGCAAGAGCAGTCACCTAGAAACTAATCTGCTGACATCTTAACCTTGCATTTCCACACCCCAGAGCTGGGGGAAACAACTGGCTTACTGCTTAAGCGGCACAGTCTACAAGGTTTGTTATTTAACAGCCTATGGAGGCTAACACAGCTTCAAGCACGTTTACTGCCTTCTCTCTATCCAGTAACACTTTCATCATTCAGTATAATTAGAAGCACCTCAGGCAATTCAGATATGCCCTGCAGCCCAGTTGAGTGTAAACGCACAATTCAGTGCTTCTTAAATGTGAGTGTCCATCAGGACAGTCTAACGTGCAGCAAACCACTGAGTTCTGGGTTCAGAGTTTCAATTTCTAAACAAGGCCACCCAGGTAGTCTCAAAGTAGGCCAAAATTTGAGTTTTTCAGGCAGATACAGTGACATGCCCTCAGGAAGCTGACACAGGGCAGCTGCAAATTCAAAGCCTGGGCTACATAACGTAACAAGACCTCGCCCGGGAAGAAGAGAAAGACTGCCACCAAGATGGTTTAGTGAGTGCAGTGTTGGCCACGGAGGCCTGACAGCCAGTCTGACCCCTGGAACCCATGGGGAAAGAGGGGAAACAGGACCACAAGGCTCTTTCCCCACCTGTGTGTGCAACGTCACACATCTGCACCCACACCCCGAACACACACAGGGAAAAGAAAACTTTTTCTAAAAAGCATTTCCACAACCTAATAGCACTTTTCGTTTACCTTTAGTATGTATTGCAACCTACAAAGTAATTTTTTTTTCATCAGGTAGTTTCAAATACTGGGTAAGAGAAGTAGCTGGTCTAATGTCACACAACCTAAAGAAAATTTCAGACGGGCTTTTAGCTCTGACTTTCCTGTGGAACTTTGTCTGTGGCACTGAACCTTCTGTGCTCACTTTACCCACTGGCGAGTAATACACACAGTCATGCCTTGTTCTCCAGCCGCCACTCCAAGCTTCCGAAAAGTAATTATTCTGTAAATATTTTCATAATACAAGTCACTGAGACAACAGTAATTCTACCTTAAGACCTGATTCAGGTCTGTCCTGATAAAGGAGCTCAAAGGACCAAATACTGCCAGTTCTCTTCCCAGAAACTACAAGATAGCAATAAATCAAGTGTAATAACCATTCACCAATGAACCCAGAATAATGAAGCCTTATATGGACCCAGGCATGGAGGTGCCCGCCTTTAATCTCAGGAGGCAGGGGCAGGTGGATCTCTGGTCCACAACCAGACAGCCAGGGCTGTTACACAGAGAAACCTTGTCTCAAAAATAAAACAAAAACAAAAAACAACCCTTAAAGGAAAGAAATAGACAGAGCCAACATCTAAGTATGGTGTCATGGTAACCAGAAGCTATTCAGTCTTTTATTTCATTTAGAGTTCCCAGCAGGGCTGGAAAGACTGCTCAGTGGTGATGAGCAGCCCCTGATTTTCCAGAAGACCCACAGTCAGTTCCTCCCACCCATATTACACAGTTCACAACCACCTCTAACTTCAGCTCCAGGGAACCCTCTTTTGGCCTCTGCAGGTGCCCGCACACCTGTGGCAGACCATCGACACATACATATACAAGTAAGTGACAATAAAATCCTTTTCTTTAAAGTCCTGAACAATTATAAAAATAATGTCTTAAGCTGGTTGCGGTGGCGCACTCCTATAATGCCAGCGCTTGAGAGACAGAGGCAGGAGTTCAAGGCCAGCCTGGTCTACAAAGCCAAGGACAGGACAGCCAAGGCTACACAGAGAAACCCTGTCTCAGAAAAAAAAAAAAAAAAAAAAAAAGAAAAAAAAAAAAAAAAAGAAAAAGAAAAGAAAAGAAAAGAAACATCGAGTAGTCCTGGTTCTTAAGTGGTTTATTTTAGGGAAGCAAAACCAGTATTTTAGCAGGGGATGGCGCAATGGCAGGAGTACCTGCCTGGCATTGAGAGCACCTGGATTTGATTCCTAGCACCTTAAATAAATGAAAAAGTCATGACTCTGGCAAACCTCACTCTACTTCCAGCTTAACCTTAAACTGACAGCTATCCTGAAGAACGTCTTATAATTCCATTTCCATGACTGGAAACCAAGAAAAGGAACAGAATGCTCCTCTTCCAGGATTTTATTAAAGAATAAATGAAGAAATTCATGAGAAGCAAACATGATGCTTACTCAGCACAAACGAGGTCCACAGTACATGGTAGCTGTCACTGAATACTCACTTTTAGCATGCTACTACTTCAAAGTCAAGATCTTAGTAAAAATGCCTAGCCCTGAGCAATGCTTTGAACAAACTGTTCCCAGAGTCCATTATGATAGAGTTTTCTTTGGCAACCTAGACTCCTAACCAGGTAAAAGTTGAAAACCAAAATTATAAGTCATTTGAGCTGGGTGATAAAGAGTCTCAGGCTCCAGAATAAAGTGGGACCAGCCTGTGAGTTCCACAACCTCAGGATCAGAGCAGAATGCTGTCTACAGGACAAAGAGAAGAAAGCCATCTGCATTGCCAGAAGACATGGCAATAAACAAAGCAACTAGTCCAGCATTTCTGGCTAGGTGACCTTGTTTGCTAAGAATGAAGAAGAAAGCTGTAATGGCCACTCCAGAGAAGAAACTCAATGAGTAGAAGCTCCAAAAGAATGTGGCCAAAACAGAGCAGCTTTTAGTCCTCTACCTCACAGCCAAATTCATACTGTTCTTAAAGTCAAAGTACACCAGACTTGAGTCAGTTGAGAGTAAACAGCCAGGCCCAAATGTACTCTTGCCGGGAAAGCTCAGCGAGCATGCTGTGCGCTCAAGAAAAAAGGAGGCAAAACAAAATTCAAGCACACAGCAAATGGCTTTTTTAAATAACTGCTATCACAACGACCCCTCACCCTCCCGCGCTGCCATCATGCTGGATCTTTGGGAGTGGGCTGGGGGGGGGGTCCTTTTAACAGGGATAAACAAGCAAGCTGAAAGAAAGCTAACAAGTTTAAGGGTGAAAAGCATATAAAAATCTTGGCTGCTGGTGATGAGCCACAGAAAATCAAGAATGTGCCAGTGCCAAGGGAAAAGGAAATCTAATATCTAACATTGCACACTTAGGAACATAGAAGCAACAAGGCCATAAGAACACCAGAATACAAAAAGGTGGAGGTTGGGGGGAGGGGAGGAGGCAGTACATGGCAAATTTTCCTCTTGGTGGGAGTGGCGATTCAAGCAATGCACTCAGGGCCTGCAGAGCACATAGGCTGGTACTCAAAGCCCCTTAGGATCCAGTATCAACATAACTTCCTGCAGGATGTCAAAAATCTGTCCTGGATTACTGGGTGATTTCTAATATGTACCATAACCAACACTTAAGTCAACATTTAGGGATGGAATTTCCCACTGCAGCTTGCTGGAATGCATTCTTGGCATCAGGCTTCTCCCCACTCTAGTCTACCCTTAGAATACGCAGAAGCCACTGGGAAATACTCCACCTGTCCAAAGATGCTTTTCCTGATATACACAAGTGACCAACAAAAACCCCCTCATGCAATATAAAAAAAAAACAAAAACAAAAACAAAAACAAGACAAAACCTTTCTCCACTTCGATGGGGGATGGACAATTTCATTGAATAGTTAAGTCAATGTTTGCCCTAACTTGACTTCTCTAAAATATGGGAATGGGGCTCAGTGAGTACTTACTGTTCTTGCAGAAGACTGGGGTTCAGTTCCAAAAACCCACACAGCAGCTCACAACTACCTGTAACTGCAAAACCAGGGGATCCAATGCCCTCTTCTGAACTCAGTGGGCTCGTGCAAGCATGCACATGAAGCACATGCCTACACTCAGATACACACAAAAAGTAAACAGCTAAAGACCAAATGTGGGATTAAGGAGCTCATCTTCAGGTCCCTGTGTACCTACAATCCAGGACAGATAAACTATGATACCCAACGTTGAGTTATACAAAATTCACCTTCCCACAGTGCAAAACCCCAAGGCAAAAAAGTTGGAAGAGATATTTCTAAGATTTCTTGTTTGGCTGGCTGGTTTTCCCTGTGTAGCCCTATCCTGGAAATCGTTGTTGGCCTCAAACTCACAGAGTCTGCTTGCCTCTCTTATCTCCCAAGAGCTGGGATTAAAGGTATGTGCCACCACTGCCCTATGGAAAAGATACTTAGAATCTGTATTCAAGATTCCATAACTGTACCTATAGTGGCCCAACGCCTTTGATCCCAGCACTTGGGAGGCTGAGGCAAATGGATCGCTGTGAGTTCGAGGCCAGCCTGGGCTACAAAATGAGTCCAGGACAGAGAAACAGTCTTGAAAAAAACCAAAACCCAAGATTCCATAATTGCAGGGCTGACAAGAAGGCTCAATGGATATGGCTGTTTGCTTAATGAACAAGCCTGACAGGCTACACTCAGCACCCCCATTCCCAACCCTGCACCATCCATGTAAAGGGAGGTGGAAAGAAGCACCACCTCCACCGGGTAAACTGCCCTCTGAGCTCTGCGCTTCATGGCAATCACTCACTCACTCACTCACTCACACAAACACACACTTCCACACTGGTGCAGTATAACCCACCCACTTCCAGAAGGAATCATTTTTGTAGTGGCTTGGCACAAGTCACACATTCACACTTGGCTATTAAGCATCCACTGACGGCCATTCACAAGTCCCAGGCCCACACACGGAAAAGTAAGTAAGAGAAATCACAATCACTGCATTTCAGAGGCTCAATAAAGAATAAGCATGTTTGTAGCACTGAGTTTCTTGGCCACAGTCAACCTAATAAATGGTATTAAAGGACATTTCTCTGAACAGACTACAGCAAAGTATTCAGGCTTATCCAACCAACCAACCAACCAACCAACCAACCAACCAACATTAAGGTCTACAGCAACTCAGCTTGAGCACACCTCCAGCCCTTTAGAAATAACAGCCATGTACGAGTCCTAAACTAGAGAAATGGCTCAGTGGTTCTGAATACTACTAGAGTTCAGTTCGCAGCACCCACAGTAGGTTTCTTACAATCACCTGTAGCTCCAACTCCAAAAGATCCAACCTCCTCTTCTGGCACCTGAACACACGTGACATTCACTCACAGAAACAAATGCAACCCTTTTTTGTTGCAGTTTTTTTGTTTCTGGCTTTTCAAGACAGGGTTTCATTGTGTAGCCTTGGTTATCCTGGACTTTGTAGGCCAGGCTGGCCTTGAACCCACAGAAGTCAGCCTGCCTCTGCATCCCAGAGTGCTGGGATTACAGGTGTGAGGCACCATGACCAGCCTGTGCAACCATTCCTTTTCAGGGACTTTATGGATAGAATCAATCTGTAACATTAACATAAACTAGAGGTCCAGGAATGGCTACACAGTTTGGATTCTATAAAGCCCATGAAATTAGAAATCATTATGGATAAGGTGCAAGTTAATATTTGAATTTTTTTTCCCTTTTAAAATATTTAGCTTTAGCCAGGCTTGGTGGTGCACGCCTTTAAACCCAGCACTCAGAAGACATCTCTGAGTCGAGGCCAGTCTGTTCTACAGAGCAAGTTCCAGGACAGCCAGGGATACACTGAGAAACTTTGTCTCAAAACACAACCCCCCACCACCACCACCAAAAAAA
>REGO01000146.1:2165765-2170680 GCA_010120015.1 Rhombomys opimus | reverse complement strand
GGGGGGGTGTCTCACTATGTAGCCCTGGCTGGCCTCTGCCTTCCAGTTGCTGGGATCTGGGCAGTGGTAGTAGTGGCTCGCACCTTTAATCCCAGCACTTGCGGGGCAGAGGCAGGCTGGATCTCTGAGTAAAGGCCAGCCTGGTCTACACGGCCCAGGCTAGCCAGGACTACAGAGAAATCCTGAGGGTTGGGACACCAAGCCCTGCTCAGTAGATAAAAGACAAGATTATTCTGGTCCTTTCAGGCTACCAAATTGGGTTCTTCATTCTCCATAAAAAGAAAGTATTACTGAAGGAACAAACTGAGAAATATTAATCTGAAATGGAAATTTCTAAACTCTACCCAAGTAACCCTTGGAGCAGGATCCAGTGAGCTGACTGACCCAGAACTGGGGAGATTAGAAGAATTTTAGCCATGTGTCTTACAGAGAAGCCCTGTAAAAACTGTATAAATACGCCTGGCCCTTGAGCAAGTAAGTTTATAACGCACAGCTGAGCGAGAGTGAGGCTGACACTGAGCCTTCAGTATCTTTCTCCTTTCTGGTATTCCAGAAATGTAAATCCAATCCAAGAGCTCTTGCCAAACTACAAATCCTTTTCCAAAGGAACAAGGATTTAACTCGGAGTCTCCCAAGCCAAGCTTTTGAACACACTTACTTCACTATGAAACTTGGGGCGCTCTTCCCAAACTTCTGTTGGCTTTCTCTATGGAACTGCAACTGACTTTTAACAAGGTTTCATGTCTTCAACTTAGCATGGACTCAAGCCACAGGTTTCCTTCCACCCTGGCATCTTTACCTGGTAGTTCTTTTAGATCACCTTTCCAAATCTCTCTCCCTGAGTGCCCTGCCCGGCAGCACCACCTTCTTCCCTGTACCTTTTTCAGCAGGTTACTTTATTCTACCTCATGAGGGGACTAGCATTATCTTTGCCTGAAAACTGTTTATTAATTTGCCTGTCAAACATTCTATAGAACCATTTACATCTTACTACAGAAACCTCCTGGGTACATATTGACAGCTCAGCAAGTATTTACACAAAGCTCTGAAACATCAGCTCCTTCAGAGGAAGAAGCTGCTGTGTCAAGCAGAGAATTATCAAACACCTTTTCTTCTACTTTTTCTTCCTCCTCAGTAGAGGCAAGCTTCCCTCTAGCATAGCTCCAACATGCTGAAATTACACTTCTAAACTACTAAAAGAACAAGATGAGAAAAATTTAGGTGGGCTTGGGGGTAGAGGGCCGCACTTCCAGGACTACAGAAAGCCATACCATGTAGCTCCTTAAACCAGGGTAGGAGGAAGACGAATAACCTAAAGAATTTACTGCCCAACACTTAGTTTCTCCTGTGCCAGGCTCAGAACTTTTGTTTCTCTCAGCAAAACTTACAGGGCAAGTCCAGGCATTCAGATTACAACCAACTGCCCAAACCAGACCGAGACCTGCCCAAACACCGAGCCCGGAGAGCTAAATGCTACCTCCCCACCCACCCACCCTCCTGCCTCAAAGCAGCACGCTGAAGTTAAATTGTATCAATACCTACTTCCGATCCCACCCCAGCAGCAAGTCTCCGTGGGGTCCTAAAGCAACTATTTTCAAGTCTTATGAGTTCTGCCTAGTATTTTTCCTTCTCAGTTTTAAAACCTCTAACCAAGTGAAATAACTAATGACAAACAGATTAACAGTTTTGAAAAAAGTTTCTTCTATGTAGCACTCAACTTCTAGCTTGTCCCTACAAATCCCAGGAGACAACTTTTGAGTTCCCGAAGCATAGGGGAAGATAGCTTCAAAAGACTACTGAAATTCTGGCCTGATCCCAGGAAGATTTGAGTCTGAAAGCCATTCTGAGCTACACATCAGGACCCTATCTCAAAATCAAATACAAACACACACACAAGAACACAGACAATGGAAGGGGGGAGTGCTACGGAAGAAGAAGAAGTCTACACTCAAAAGAAATCAGTTTCAACATAGAGCAAGATTATTTGGTCCACCAACTTCGTTTAACCAAAAATGCAAACTACTTGTCCTGGGTCAGTCTTATGGAACCCAAGCCTCTCTCCCTCTCTCCCTCCTCAGCTGTAAGCTCTCTGACCTTTCACTACTAGGCAACACAAAACTCAGTGTGCAGTTAAGGACCAATCTAAACAAGGGGGGTGGGGAGAAAAGAAAAAAGGAAAAGGGAATCCAGAATCTCTTCCAAAGCTCCAGGAATCGCAGTTCACTGGAAGGATGCTATTCAACATCAGTTTATGCTGTATACTTAATTGGTTGGTTTGGGACAGGATCTTGCTATATACATAGCTCTGGCTGTCTCAAATACCAGGTAGGCTTTAGGGTCCCTCAGTCTCCCCAATGGGATTACGGCATGTGACACCATACTTTTCCCCCCTGATACAGGATTTCTCTACTCCAGGCTGGCCTAGAATTAATTCACTACATAACCTAAGTTGGCCTTAAATTTAAGATCTTCCTGCCTCGTGAGTACTGGGAATACAGATGTCAACCACCATTCTTGGCCCTTGAATACCATTATTTTAAACATATCTGCATGCCTCCGCTGCTTCTAAAAGCAAATCAGTACCATCTTTTAGGAGTGAGGATAGGAAAAGGCCCAGTCCAATGTTCTGTTAGCCTACTCCCATATTTTTAAAGAGTTCACTAACTGCTGTGTGAAATGCCTACTGTAGCTGACATCACACCTGTACGGCCTGATCCAACATCCCAATATGAAGGTCACAGCCGGGTGCCACAGTTTGCAACATGGTGGTGGAGGGGGCTGCAACTAAGAAGTCCTTATGATGATAAATATAAAAGAAATCAGCCTTGCTGTTTCCTCTCTTCTCACACCACCATCCCAACTCCCATCACCCACAATCAGGACCAGTAGAGAAACTTGAAGTCTCCACAGCTGTGCTGTCTCAGTGTGGTTTTCCCTCCTAAATTGAGAGAACTCCAATTGTTCTGTATTCTAGCCAGCCCAGAATATCTGCCAGTAGGCATCCTGATAACAAATGCAGGAGAGTCCTGAATCTGTTTCCCACAAGTTTGGAGTGGAGTGCACAGCAGAAACTAACAGCCAGAAACTAACAGCCATGCTTCTGCAGTCAAATCCAGAAATACTTACTGGAGCTCCACTTTGTTTTGTAAACGGGGGTCTCTGTGGCCAAAGCTGGCCTCCAACTCCTGGGCCTTCTCCCTCCACCTCACATATATGCACCGCCTCACCAGGCTGTACCTCACTTTTTCATTATGATAAACTAGTACTACTCTTAAGGTATTACTGCTAAAAGCGACCTACCTAAAAAGCTTAACATAAACCACGCACATAGGTACCCTAAAACCGTTATCATCAGTACCCTCTAAGCCCTTGAAACATGCAACTGGTGATTACAAAGATGAAGGCAAACGTCACTGTGATTGTCCTACTTCCTACGAAAAACACACACAAATCTTTATTTCATAAAAGCAAAGTCAAATAACACCATCACCTTACCTAATCATCTGTTATAAGAAAATATTGTTGTTTTTTTGAGACTGGGTCTCACTGTGCAGCTCTGGCTGACCTACAACTCACGATGTAGACCAGGTTGGGCTGGAACTTACGCAGATACACCTCTTCTGTCTCCCAAGAACTACCACGCCCAGCTCTAAAAAAAGCATCTTTAATCTATGACTGGGTTGAGGAAAGGAACGACCTTCCTGAAGGATGCTTAGGGACCCGTGATATAGCTCGGTTGGCAGAACGCTTACCACGTGTAACGTCCAGCACAACATAAAAACCTGTCCTAGAACTGAGACAAGGATGACGGCCAGGCGCAGTCAAGAGCACTTACTGCTCTCGCAGAGGATCTGGGTTCGATCGGTTCCCAGCACCCACATCAGGCAGCTCACAACCGTCGCTAACTTCAGTTCCAGGGAATCAGACACCTTCTGGCCACTTCTGGCACCTGTACGCATCTGGTGCACATAAACTCACGGAGGTGGACAAACAAATTCACATACATTTTTAAAATCTAAACAAAACAAAAACAGTCCTGGTGAAACATGTGCACATGGATCCTAGAACTTCAGGGGTGGAAACAGAGGACCAAGAGTTCAAAACCAACCTGAGACTTCAAAAGGTAGGACAGGTTTATCCACACATAGCAAGGAGACTCTCAGAGGAAAGCCTATTCCCCTCTCTCCCCAGGGCTGTAGACTATTAGACTCCTAGATTGCTATACACACCTGAAGCTCACAAAACTAAAGTGAGCTCCTCCACAAGTTCCTGCTCTCCAGCTCATTCCCTGCATCTCAGAACTGAAAGGAAACCCAACAGGAATCTATTTTGCGAGTAGGGGCCTGGTAATGATAAGAGAACCCACACACACAAAATTTTTGTTTTCTATCCAACAGCAGCACACAGAGGAGGACCATATCCACATTCCTATTGTGGCCCCTAGACAAAACATATGACCAGTACCTAGACATATAGGGGATGTTCAATTATTTAATGAGCAGAGCCAGAAGTTACTGTACCACAAAAGTTGATTAAAAAATAAATAAACAGAACATGACTCCTGCCTGTAATCCTAGCACTTGGGAGGCAGAGACAGGAGAATCAGAAGTTCAAAATCAACTTCAGCTACATATACATTGACTCCCAGAACACACTGGGGTACATGAGAGACCCTAACTCAAAGCAAAAATCAGTTCTTAACAAACCTCGACATTCACCCCGTTTCCTCCAATAGTTCTCAACAAGGGTAAACGTCTCAGCCAAAACAAAACGAGGGAAAGCAGAGCTGCATCGGACAGTGACTGGGGACCTGTGTACTGTCTTCCAAAGCAAAACTTATCCCAAGCAGCAGGGGAGAAGAGGAGTCTATGCCTCTCTCACAACACAGATGAAAAACATCAGGTTAGATTGTAGC
>REGO01000146.1:2153265-2163265 GCA_010120015.1 Rhombomys opimus | reverse complement strand
AGGACTCCAGGCCCCCGCCGCCGCCGCTCTGCAGCGCTGCCAGGCCAGGGCTTTGTTGTCCGCCATGTTGTTGGTGGAAGACGGCGGCCGCGGCGGCGGCGACGGCGGACGGGCTCCGGCCGTAGGGCTGCCCGAAGCCGTAGGCTGGGGGCGGCAGGGCGGCCGCGGCCGAGTGAGGAGGCGCCCCCACCCCGTCGCTGCTGCCGCCGCCGCCGCCGCCGGGCGGCTCCGGGAGGTTATTGTTCAGGGCGGGCCTAGGGCCCGCGTTCCCGTTCGAGTTCTTCAGGTCCGGCTCCGCGCCGGGCCCGCCGCCGCCGCCGCCGCCGCCGGCTCCGCCACCCCCATTGCTCTCGGCCCCGTCCTGCAGCTCCTTTCCCAGCGGCTGCGGCGGCCCCACGGCGGGGCCCTCGCTCTCCTGCCCGGCGGCCGCCTTCATCTCCCCGCGCTCGGCCGCCGCCGCCGCCGCCGCCGCCTCGCCCCCCGCCTCCTCCCGCTGCTGCTGCTCGGCTTTCTTCAGCTCCGAGGGCGGCGGCGGCGGGTTGCCCAGGCTGCTGGCGGCGGCGGGGGCGACCTGCGCGGCCATGATCCCCGCTGTCTCGTCCGCGGAGAGACCCGGCCCTGTCTTCGTCTTCTCCCCCCTCCCACCCCGCCCCGGGGCCGAGTCCCCCCGGGCTGCCCTCCCCACCCGCCCGGGCGGGCCTCGCGGGGCTCCGCTGCTGCGCGGCGCTCGCTCCTCTCCCCCCCGCCCCGCCGGCTCAGGCTCCGGGCTGGCGGCGGAGGAGGAGGAGGCGGCGGCGGCGGCGGCGGCAGCCGAGGCGCCGGCGGCTCAGCGGCTCCCGGCTCTGGAGGCTCGGGACCCGGCTCTCCCGGCTCATTCCCCCCAAGCCCTTGCCTGGGAATGAGGGGGGCGGTGGAGGCTCCGCTCCCCAGGGCCTGGCCCCGCTGTGACTCTCCGCTTTCTGCTGCCGGAGAAAGGAGGAGGGAGGGAGGGAGGGAGGCGAGGGGGAGGGGGCGGGCAGGGAGGGAGGGAGCGGGGGGGAGGGGGACCCGGGACGGGCGGGCGGGCGGGCTGGAGGGCGCGCGGCGGCGGACGGGGCGCCGGGAGGCAGAGTGGGCGCGCGGCTCCGGCGGGCGCGCCGCCTCGCCTTCCCGGCCGGGGCGCGGGCCGGGGCTGCTGCGCGGCGGCGGGCGGGCGGGCGAGCGGGCGGGCGGGCGGCGGGACTGAGCGGCTAGAGCGCCCCACTCTCCTCCGAGTCCCCCTCACTCCGACACGAGGCTCAGCACTGCCATTTTACCCAGCGCCGTCGCGGCCGCCCGAAAAACCCGGAGTGGAGCGCGGAGCGGGCGCAGGCCGTGGAATGGACTCGCTCCCTTCCCCTCACAAAGGAGGAGGGGAGAGAACGAGCCGCGGCGGCGGCGGCGGCGGCGGCGGCAAGCCCTCAGCCTCGCTCGCTCGGCAGCGCCGCCGCCGAAGGCTTCGGGGAAAACCCGGCCCGGAGCCCGCGCCTCCGGAGCCCGCGCCGCCTCTCTCGCGGCGTTCCCATCCCGGCCTGTCCCCTCCTGGCCGCCGCGGAGGGAGCGGGCCGCGTGAACTTTACCCGCGCCTGCAAAATTGGCCTGAGCCCGAAAACCGCGGCCGCCGCGGCCCGGGCCTGACCCCCGCCCCTGGCACGGGGCCTGGTCTCTTGGCTGCGACTTAGCACCTCCACGGCACTTTTCTTCTTCAAAGCCCTTTGCAGACCCGCCGTGGAGACCCAGCTGAGCCAGCCCTGCTTCTTACCCCCTTTGGCTTGCCCCAAAGGAGGGCTGACCATTGTTCAAACTGTGGGTTCTCCCGTGCCCTGCCCTCATTAGCCAGGCCTGACAAGGCCCTGGGGGCATGAGGTCTGGATTATCCCCATTTTACCGACAGACAGAAGGGAGGGGACTGCCCAGGTCACTTAAAGTCAGAGGGCAGAAGAGTGTGGCTATAAAAAGTGGAGTCACCAAGGCTGCATCTTGTCTACTTAGCCTGAGAAAAGGAGAAAAGAAAGGCTAACTTACGTTGTGAGCAAATCCAACCATGGGACCAGAGTGTCAGGAGGTTTGAAATCAACGTGGTCACCTCACCACTTAAAATGGTGGCTACTGATGCTTTGGGGGGCTAAGTCAGTCCTCCAGACGAACCAGGCTCCATTAGCCCTTCCTAAGGGACCCTAGCTCACCATGGCCAGTAGCCCCAATCTCCAAAGGCAAGCACCTTGGAAGACTGTAAACAGCCCACCGAGGAGGCTCCAGGGACTGGAAGAACCCGAGTGTTCCAAACCCACTGCAGAAGAGGGATGCAGAAAATGGAAACCATTCTCTCTCTAAAGAGATAAAAAGCAGAGCCCAACAGGTCACACAGAAAAACGGATGCCCGCAGATCTGTTTTCTGTCCCAAGGTGTAAGACTCCTTGAAGTTTACCAAAGACCCTAAGGCCACGTTTATCTGCAAAGATCAAGGCATTCACGGAAAAGCTCAGAGTTGTCCGGATCTATACGCCTCACCAAACCCACAGCAGCCTTTTCTTCTCAGGCAGGCTTGGAATGCTCTGACAGGGCAAGCTAGGAAAAGCAGAATTCCAGCTCCTCACCAGGCCCACCAAGGCGACCTTAGCAAAGGCCGGGGCCAGCATCAGTGACAAAGGCCTCTCTTCCTCCCAGATTTTTTAAGTGGAGACTTCGGGCCACAGACCATTAAAACTTCTGGATTCTGCAGGACCCTGGATTTCTGACCATCTCGTGGGTCAACATAAATAATTCCAAATGGCTAAAGTCATTTCCACCCCACCCCACCCCCCAGAAAAAAACAAGACCATGCTTTGTAGTAACCTGAGAGTGGGGAGATGGCCAGAGCCCCACTGCTATCCCATCCCCCAACCAAGAACCAAACCAACCTGCCAAGATGATGGGACTGGCGGGGATGGACCAGTGCCCTCTTTTCATTCACAGTCCTCAGGAGCAACAACCTACTGGCGCATTAGGTCCTAGGAACCAAATTATAGGCTGCCTCACAAATGGAGCTTTGCTATTTAATCAACTGCCTCGGAGCTGCCAAACAGTCCTGAGGCCCGCACACAAATGAGGAAATTTTTACATGCAATTACCCTGCCATTTTCCTCAGAACTGGGGTGTAATGGCAAACCTGGAGCCTAGTGAAAATCTGGAAGCCACAGTGGATTTGTCTTCAAGGAAAAGTCCACATGGCCTGCTCCCGTGGCTATGAATATGAAAAGCGCCAAAATCCCTTGCCCTACACGTGGTCACGCTGTTTTGAAAACAGTCACCATCTTAATCGAGCAATGAGGCAAAGTGCATAAAAATATATCCACCTGGGTCAGGGGAGGTAGTGTGTTTCTTCCCTACTTTTTTTTCCCTTTTTTTTTTTTTTTTTTTTTTTAATTTTAATCCTTAGAGTCTCTTCCACTCAGAGAGCCGCAGCGTTAACCTAAGACTGCTGGGCTGAGGAACTTTCTTAGAAACTGGTCCATCCGCTTTCCCCAGGGGCACTGGGAACGGGAAGGGGGAGGGGAGGAGCGGGCACGTGGCTGGCCCGAGCAGCCAGACCCCGGCTCGGGGCCGCGGGTCCTCCCCTCGGTGGGCACCTCTCCCCCCACAGCCCCTGCCTTTTCACCCCACACCCAGGCAGCTCAGGAATCCCGGCGCAGATTACAGGGCGAGGACAGCGCTCCCCGCACGAAAGCGCCTCTGCCTCCGACAGCCTCATGGCAAATACGGACTGAATCGTTGACATGGAAACCGGACTAAAGTCTCGCTCGCTCGCTCTCACAGGAGAGTTCTTATCACCGAGCCCGGCAGGACGGCGCCCCGCAAACGCGGCCTGGATCGGCGCCGCGCGGAGCGGGCGCGCTTCCGAGCGCCGGAACTCCGGCGGCCGCCGCGGCCCGCGCAAGGGGCTGGGCCGCCGGGGCTGAAAATGGCAGAGGCTGCGCTCGCCTGCACGGCTGCTCGGTGCACGGCGCGCCTGCACCGGGCCGAGCGCGGGGGACTGCCAAGTGTGGAGGCTGGGCCCGGAGGTCTGCGAGGAGAGGGCTAGCCGGGAGGACCAGCCCTTCCGCGCTCGCGCGCTCGCAGTCCCCTCATCCTCAACGTCTGAGACCCCGAGCTCCCCAAACAAAACACAAGGCCGGTCGGCCGCCCGCAGCCCCGGCCCCGCGCCCCGCGGGCGGGCGTCGCCGGCGACGGGCCGACTGGGCGCCGGTGGGGCGAGCCGGGCCGGGCCGGGCCCCCGCACGCTCCCGCCGCGGCAGACACCCAGCCGAGCGCTCCCAAGTGCGAACTGGAGCCGCGAGTTTGAGCAAAAGGGCAACTGTGTCAGTTGACGGAAGCCAGAAGCGGAGTTCAAAGCCTGGCGTGGATTTCCTTCTGGAGCTGTGTTTCTTAAAGTTTGCAACTCCGCGTGAGGAAACAGCCCCAGCGGAGGCTTGGGGAGCAGTGTGAAAGTCTAGCACTACCATCTGACAGCGAGCCGCAAAACTTTGGGCTGCATATTAAGCGAGGAAAGTGGATTGAAGCTCGAGTCAAGGCAATTCATTATGCTCCCGGCTCGCAGACAGGAGCGGTAAGATGCGAACTGGATTGTCGCCGGGGAACGCGGAACGGAGTCCGGGTGGCGCTCACAGCCCTTCGCGGTAAAATTGTGCCTGCTTAGGACCCGAGACGCCCAAAGAGCGAAGCGGGAGGCTTCCAGCTTGAAGGGCTCTCACGCTGCTTTTCTGGATCCCTCTCCACTCAAAGTCTTAAAACAATTTGGGAGATAGTACGTTTTACAGAAATAATAAGAGACCCATCTTAAGAAATGTTCATTTCTGAATGAGACTTTTTTTTTTTTCTCAACTAAGACAAAACAGCCCTGGGCATAAATCCACCAGGCTCTAGCATAAGAATTACCCTCACCACTAGCTCCCCCCAAAGTGAAGTAAAAATAAATGCAGTTCAGTGATAAAACCCTCATTTTGCATAGATAAGACCCTGGAGGTCTGATTCCCAGCGGTGCTCAGATAATAACAACAACATAAAATAAATTCAGGTCCGTGCTGGTTCTGGTCTGTAGAAATTTCGAATAAAAGGTAACTCCCAAGTACATCCTAACAGGAGAATGATTCCAAGACTAACACTGTAGATAAAATTTCTGCTTCAGCATCTCATCTCACTGTTGAGTTACTATTTTTTTGTTTTTGTTTTTAAGAAGATAATATGTGTACACGTGTGTGTGTGTGTGTGTGTGTGTGTGTGTGTGTGTGTGTTTCCCCAAATAGGACTGGAGGCCAGCAGGATGACACATGTCTTTAATCCTAGCACTAGGGATACAGAGGCAGGGGGATCTCTGAGTTCAAGGCCAGCCTGGTCTACAGAGTAAGTTCCAGGACAGCCAGAAACCCTGTCTCAAAAATAAAATAAGACTGGAGTTTTATGTAACTACTGGGCAGATCAGAAGGGGGCCCAGTTTCTTCAGAGACAGGGTCTCACCTGGAGGCTAAGCTAGCTATGAGCTTGCCTCAGTCCTCCTTTCTCAGCCTCCTGGGTGCAGGGATTAAAAGATTTTGTCACCCCACCCAGCTCACATCAGGATTTGGGAAATCTTGTTTCTTCTGAGTCTCACTGGAGATCTGTGCTCACTAGCTGAAACAAAAACAGTGTTTGAAAGTTGGTTTCCAAAGAACCTTGATCGCCACAGCAACGGCCATCAAAGCAGAGAACCGCTCCTCCGTACATGGCACCGACTGTAAACTGCTAGGTACAGACAGTGCCCCAAGATCACCCAAAAAGTCCCAGTCCCGACTCCAGAACCCTGCTCCCCACAATACACATCCCATATCAAGCAACCATAAACTGATTTTGGTTTGTTCTGTAAAGCCTAGTTAGGAAAACTTCACTTTACATAATGTAGAGAGAAAGCTTTAAAGCTGAAGAGAGAGGAGGAAATCAGAACAGCGAACAGCGTTTCAGTGGTCTCTCCCAGCCCCGTGCTTGCACAGCCTCCTGGCACTAAGCTGGAACAGAGTGAGGGCATTCCTCACAGCATCTCTGGAACAGGCCTGGAGGTATCTTCGGCCTCTTCCATGAATCTGTAGAAAAGAGTTAGAAAGAGGCAAAACCACAGTGAGGTCATAGAGAAAATGGAGGGAGGAGGGCGCACCCTGAATCAGGAGGGGCGGCTGGAAACAGATGCTCTGCCTGTTCTCTGGGACACAACCGCTTCAAGGGAATCCCCCACGTGACGCTCCTAGGCTTTTTTTATGGTAGAATCAAAGAAGATCCAAAGGAACCTATTAAGCACAGGACAGGAAGCGAATAGCCCTCGGGGGAAGCATTCTGACTAGCTTTGACTGGGTTTGAACCCTTCTACACTACCGAAAAGGATGTCTTCGAAAAATAAAGTGGACGCAAACCACCCCCCTTAAACCACCCCCCACCCCCCGGGAATCATGAGACTGATCTCTGTGGTGGTGACAGAGGGAAGGAGGGACTTAGCAGGAACACCAGGAGAAGCTGTCAGGATATTGCTGCAGGCTTCGGCTCCTCCCCACATTATCACTTGTCTCCAGGAAGTTTCCGGAAGCACCGGAGGGGTTGAGGTATGGAAGCAGGCTAGTTTGCAGGCCTCCGAAGGCCCCACTTCCAACACCTCTGGAAGAGAAAGTACAGACACAAAGAGGGAAATGATGTTCAGCTACCCTGTTCATAGAGCCTTTAGAAACCACGCGAGCACATGCACGCACACTCACACTCATACAGTGACATTCACTCACACACATGCACACTCATAAATACACACAGACACGCATACACAAACACACAGACACGCATACACAATCACACATTTATACTCACACACAGTAAGACACACACCAGCACATTGTACTTTCATGAATAGAGCTCAGATACAGCAAGAATGCACAATGCTAACATGAGACGCTATGTTTGCTCCCAAACAAGACTCTAGAGACTTGATGGACTGGAGATTGCACCCATGGTCTAGCAACATGCTAGGCAAGCACTCCACCACTGAGCTATAGTACAGCGAAAATACACTAATTAAATATATATACACCAATATGCTAGTCAATTTAGGAAATGAGCTCTATCCCCAGGTCAAGATAACACATTTTTAAACATTTTAAAAATTAATTGCAAAATTAACTTTTATTCGCCTGATGTTATTGTCATCTTGGAGGCTTACTGCCTCCGTCTGCTAACCTAGGCCTAGACCTGGAAGCTTTTAGCCTCTGTACAATCTAACGTAGACCTAGAATGTTTTCCACCTCTGAGACTCACTGCTGAATAAGCTCACCTTTTCTACCTCTTTCTGAACTCTGGCTAGCAGATTCAACTCAGCTGTTCTGGCCCAAACTGTTCTCCTAGCTGACTGATTCAGACTGGCTGCTCTGAGCTTCTGACTGAATTGCTCTGCTTGCCACAAACTAACTATAGCAATCTGTTCTAATATTCAAGCTCCTCGTTCTCTGGCTCCTTCTGTCTTCACCTGTGTCTAGCTTGCTCTCTCTTCAACCTGCCTCGAAATTCCATGAACTAAAAACTGCCGTGAGATCACCTCCACTGCACTGCCTCTCAACTCACTGACTCAGCTGCACCGCCTGAACAGAGCTTACTGCAACTCAGAGATCTGCAAGCCTCTGTCTCCATAGTGCTGGGATTAAAGGTATGTACCACCACCCCTGGACCAAAGATTTTCTTTGCCTGAAACTTGTTCTATATCTGGAACTTGCTCTATACCAGGTTTGCCTTGAACTCAAGAGATCTGCTTGCCTCTGTCTCCTGATATTAAAGGCATATCTGTATTCCAGCAGATCATACAAACCTAGATAATCTTTGGATGTGACCTCTTGCCAGAGCAGCTGTGTTCTGAATTAACATTCCTCTACAAGTAATCTTATTCCCAAACTTGGGGATCCCAGCACTCAGGAGGCAGAAATAGGCAGATTTCTGTGAGCTCAAGGCCAGTTTGATCTAAACAGTAAGTTCCAAGACAGATCGAAAGAACTACAAAGTAAGACCCTATCTCAAAAAAAAAAAAAAAAAGTAATCTTGTTATTGGTGGTGGTGGAGGGTGCAGTGTGAGATGGGGCACATGTGGAATTGTGTGTCTATGAAAGTGTATGTACGAATGTGTATATGAACGTGTGTGTGTGTGTGTGTGTGTGTGTGTGTGTGTGTGTGTGTGTGTGAATGTGGATACCACTGTATAGGTTCCAGGGACTGAACTCAGGCTGTCCGGCTTGGCAGCAAGTGCTTTGCCCATTCCCTGAATAATACCGTAGACCACAGCACGAGGGCTCTACCTGAATATCCTCTTCTGCGGGAAGCAGTTTCACCCCAGAATCCCGCCTGTCGTCAGCTCTTGAGTTGTATGTATTGCTCCAACCCAATTTCCACCAACATGAGTCTTCTTCTGAGGTCAAAACGTGTGCGGTGTTCTTTCAACCAGCTATGAAGACTGTAAACTTGCTGATAGTAAGAGCATCCCGAGGCTGCACGTATAGGCCTCCTTAAGTGTCTTGTTGCGTGCCTAGCTTTAACTACCTCCTAGACTATGACAAATGCTACAGAAATCGCATTTATTGCTACTTTTTGGTTGTAGAAATTTCCCAAGTTCTACAGTGAAATTCACCAAAGAGGGGCTACAGGGATGAATCGGCAGTTAAGAGCAGAACAGAGCTTAGATCTCAACATTCGGGGGACATGGGGGTGTGACTGAAAACCACCGTAACTCCAGCTCCAGGGCATCCCATGCCTTCTTCTGGACTCTTCAAGCATACACACACAGAGCAAGATACACACACACAATCAAAATAACATAAATAAACCTTCAAAAAGGAAAGAAGGAAATTCCCCGGAGATCCCTGTAAGACAAGAGTGCCAGGACTAAATGCAGCAGCAGACATCCGGGCTGAGCCCCAAGGATTCACAGCCACCACTTCCGACTGCCCGAGAGCAGTTCCTATCTCAGCGATCTGCTAAGGGAAGGATTAACTTAGGGATTTCTTCGCCACTCCCCTCGGTAGGCGCTCTGATTGGGCCTCCGTGTCCATCACCTCTTCTACAAGCATGTGCACACACACGAACTTCCGGTGTGGCATTTTGAGGTGTGATGGCAAAAGACAAACATTTAACAGGAACAACAAGAGAGGCTTTCTAAACAATAAAGACCCTACACAGCAGAAGTCCTTGGGGTTCTGTTGAATTTAATATAGATGCCTTTGTATTTTTAACTCCATGCCTGACTTTGTGTGTATGCATTGGGGGTCCAAACACATGTCCTCTTATTTCAGAGCAAACACTTTTCCCATCCAGCTATCACTCCAGCCCTAGGCTCTAGAAAAAAAAAAAAAAAATTGTATTTATTGTATGTATGAATATTTTGCTTGCATGTGCGAAAGGGCATTGCCTACATCCCTGGTACCCTCAGAAGCCAAAGGATACCGGGGGCCCTGGAACTATGGACAGTTATAAACGGCCATGTGGATGCTGGGAACTGAACCCAGGTCCTATGTGAGAGTCCAGCCCCCATTCTCCAGCCTTCCAAAGTAATGTTTCCAGATGATTATGCCCATTTATAAGCTATAATGCCCAAGAGCATAGTAGCACACACCTGTAATGCCAGCACTTGGGAGGCAGAAGAAGGCAGAGCTATAAGTTTGAGGCCAGCCTGGTCTACAGAGTGAGTTCTAGGACAGCCAGAGCTACACAGAGAAACCCTGGAAAAACGAACAAGACTTCTTTTCTTTGTTTGTTTTCATCTCTTTTTGTTTTGTTTTGTTTTGTCTTTCTTTTTTCCTGTTTGGTTTGGTTTTTGGTTTTTTCAAGACAAGATTTCTCTGTGTAGCCCTTGCAGTCCTAGAACTCACTCTGTAGACCAGGCTGGCTCCAAACTCAGAGAGATCTGCCTGCCTCTGCTTCCCAAGTGCTAGGATTAAAGGCATGAGCCACCACCTTT
>REGO01000146.1:2020881-2123582 GCA_010120015.1 Rhombomys opimus | reverse complement strand
CTTACTGGCTTGCTCCTCAGTCCTCGTTCAGCCTGCTTTCTTATGAAAACCCACAACTACATGCCTGCGGACGGTGCCACACAGAGTGGGGCCATCGGTCATAAACCAAGAAAATGCCCCACAAGCCAAGTTGATGGCAGCAATTCCTCAACTGAGGTTCTTTTCCCAGATACCTCCAGGTTTGTATCGAGTTGACAAAAGCCAGCCAGCACACTGGGCTACATAGTAAATTCTCAGCTAGTGTTAACTATATTATCAAGACTTTGTTTCAAAAACAAACAAACAAACAAAAAATATGTAAATAGCCAGAAGAAAATGCCCAACATTTTTAGAAAAAGTACAATTAAAGTCATAGTGAGAGCCAGGCTCAGCCGTAACCCCAGTGCATAGGAGCTCCAGGCAATCCTCTGTTACAAAGCAAGTTGGAGGCCACCCTGGGCTATGTAAGACCTTGCCTCAGTGAAACAAAACAAACCCCCACAAACAGATACTATGAGACCACTTCACACCCACTGGCTGTGAAACAAGACAGGAGGTATAGACGAATTTTAATTCAGAACATGGCTGTCCTAGCAAGAGATCTCATCCAAAGACCAGATTACAGGTCTGTGTAATCTGGCTAAAATACAAACATGCCTTTAATCCAGGAGACAGGGGCAAGCAGATCTGAGTTCAAGACCAGCCTGGTATAGAGCAAGTTTTAGAAAAAAAAAAAAAAGTCTTAGGTCCAGGTGTGGCGGTACATGCCTTTAGTCCCAAGCAATGAAGGTAAAGATAGTTTTTGTAGAAGGAAGCACCCATGTCTGACTGAGTGGCAGAAAAAGTGAAGAATCAGAGAAGATTTGACAGAATAGGATACGCCCAACTCTCAAGAGAAGACAGGGGAAAGGGAATCTACTTAACAGGCAATGTAGAAAAAGCAGGGGGCTGTTTTACTGGGATAGTAATAAAGAAACGGATTGCAGAGAGAGAACTCAGGTGAGGACCGAATGAGCCAGAGAAGGAGGAGCCAGGAGATTAGAGCAAACTGATGGAGTTAGTTTAAGGCCAAGTAGAGCAATTTGGGAGCAGAAAGAAAAGCCAGGATGAGTAAGTCAAAACGCTGGGAGAGGCGTTTGAGCCAGAGCAGCTGAGTTGAGCCAGCCAGCCCAGAGCTAAGAAGAGTGAGCCTCTTGAGCAGTGAGTCTCAGAGGCTGAAAACATTCTAGGCCTACGTTAGATTGTACAGAGGCCAGAAGCTTCATGGTGGATGGCGAGAACCAGCTCCCACAAACTGTTCTCTGACTTCTACATGTTTTCTATCACATGTGTATGGTTTTAAAACAAAATCCCAAACGATCAATTTTATCAATGAAGACTGGAGAACAGGATATTGGGGTGAAAGCCTGCTAGCTCAGAGAGGCAGAGAAAGCACCCAGCTGACCTTCCCACTCAGCAGACATCCTAGAAGAAAAAAAAAGCCCTTTCTCCTTCTCCACCCTGTCTTAAAAACCCTTCAAAATTAATGTTCCTCCTTCTATTTCCTGTGCCTCCCTCTATCCAGTCCTCCTGACTTCCTCTCACTCTCAATGGTGGTTTTCCCATGTTCACTCCATCTCATGGCTGCTTGCTCTGCCTCTTGACCGACGGTTCACTTTATTTAATCCTGTTTACAGAAAGCTCTTGGATTAAAGGTGTGTGCTAGGGCTGAGCCACACCATCTGACTAGAAGATTTTTCCAGCACACAATCTTAGGGGGCAGTCAGTGCTCTCTTCTGATTTTTGCAGGCATCTTACTCACTACATGCACACTACCTAATGAAAACATTAAGAAAAAAACAGGCACGTATTGGTGGCGGTATGGAAAACTGGTGGTGAGAATGGAAAGTGGAGTGGTATTTCATAGCTGAGGAGACAGCTCAGTGAGTAAAGTGCTGGCTGAGCAAACATTAGGTCCTGAGCGCGGATGCCAAGCAACCACAGAAAAGCCAGGCCTGGCTACATACATCTGGAACCACAGGCCTGGGAGCGAAGGCGAGTGGATCTTGGCACTCACTGGCTAGCCAGTATAGCCAAAATGGTCATTTCCAGGTTAGTGAGAGTCCCTGCCTCAAAAAATAAGCTGGAGTGACGGGGAAGTGGTGCACACCTTAATCCCAGCACTTGGGAGGTAGAGGCAGGCGGATCTCTGGGAATTCAAGGCCAGCCTGGTCTATAGAGAGAGTTCCAGGACAGCCCAGGACTACACAGAGAAAGCCTGTTACAAAAAACAAACAACAAACATAAAGTGGCAAGCAACAGAGAAAGACAGCCTGGGACATGGCATGAGCAAGCACACCTGTACAGGTCACATTCGAACACACATACATACATAAATAAAATGTTAGTGTTTTGGGAAGTTTCATAGTTCCTCAGAAATAGAAGCTGTTGGATTTTTTTGCTTTTGTTTCAGAACTGCAGGTTGAATATTGAATTATTGAATACAGGGCCTTACACACACTACGTAAGTGCTTGATCACTGAGATATATCTCCAGTAAACGTTTATTTAAACTAACTAATTAATTTGGAGAGAAGGGCCCACATACTCCAGGATGGCCTTGCACTCCCCTGGCGGCTGAGGATGGCCTTGAACTTCTGACTGCCTGTTTCCACCTCCCAAGCATTTGCCATCCTTCCTGGTTTACATGACCCTGGGGATTCAACTGAGGGTCACGCAAACGTAAGGTCAATCACTCCACAAACAGAGCTACAGCCCAAGCCCCCACCTCCACCCCTAACTTGTTTTCTGAGAGCAGGTCTTTTTGCGTACCCCCGACTGGCCTGCGTAGGTAGACCAGCGAGGCCTGGAATGCAGAAAGTCCACCTGCCGCCTCCTCCGGAGTGCTGTGATTAGAGGCGTGTACCGCCACCTGCGGCCTCCTGTTTTTATTTTGAGATAAAATCTTGATAAGCTATCTAGCCTGGCCTCGAGTTCACTCTGTAGTTGAGTAATCTCTCCCTCCCTCTCTCTGTTTTTCAAGACAGGGTTTCTCTGTGTAGCCCTGGCTGTCCTGGTCCCTCTCTGTAAACCAGGCTGGCCTCGAACTCAAAGATCCTCCTCCCTCTGCCTCCTGAGGGCCACCATATCCTGCTCCTAGGCAATTCGAGGTCCTTGGAGCTCAGCCTCCCAAGCAGGGAGCTGAGCCATGAATGTCATAAGGAAACATGATCCAGATGAAAAGAACCTTGATTACAAACCCAAAGAAACTGTAGGCAGGCTAGCCAAAGCCACCGAGGGCCAGCGGCAAAGGCTCTGTGTTCAAGGGCAGCACTCAAAACTGAGTATGACACACTCATTCAAACAAACGGTCTCTTTGGGGACATACAAATGCCAGGTGAATGAGGGGAAGGTAAGTAGCAGAAGTCCAGGCTATCAGGCATTTAGCAGCTGTGTGGTGAGTGCGGAAGCTTTCATCTGCCATCCAAAGAGTCAACCCAGACACCTGTTAAAAGCAAGTTAAGCCAGGCAGGGGTAGTGCTCGCCTCTAAACCAGCACAGAGGCAGAGGCAGGCGGATCTCTGGGAGTTGGAGGCCAGCCAGGTCTATGGAGCTAGTTCCAGGACAGCCAGGGCTACACAGAGAAATTTCCTCTCAAAATAACAAATACAAAAAAGAAAAGAACAAAGATATATATAAATATACAATTACAGCCCAACCCGGAGATGCTAGCCTATAATGTGAGGGAGGCTGAGGGTAGAGGGTTGAAAGTTGAGGGCTTGCCTGGGCTACCAAATTAGTTCAAGGCTATCTTTCAGTAAATAGTAAAATCTTATTTCAAAACAAATGTTTTTAAATTAAAAAAAAAAAAAAAAAAAAAAAAAAAGGACTGGGAGCTGTAATTCTAGCACTTGGGGAGGCAGAGGCAGGCAGATCTCTGTAAATTCAAGGCTAGCCTGGTCTACATAGTGAGTTCAGGACAGCCAAGTCTACACAGAGAAACCCTGTCTTGAAACACAAACAAATTGTTACCTGGGGAAAAAATTAGGTAGTATTTGCCTGGCATATGTGAGGCCCTAAATTCAGTCCCCAGTCCTATAATAAAAATAAATTCAAAATAAAAAAAATAAAATAATAATTAACAATTAATTAATTAATTAATTAGGGGCTGGAAAGATGGCTTAGAGGTTAAAAGCACTGACTGCTCTTCCACAGGACCTGGGTTCAATTCCCAGCACCCACACAGTGGCTCATAACTGTCTGTAACTCCAAGATCTGACACCTTCATGCAGATAGATATATATGCAGGAAAAACACGAATGTACATGATATAAAAATGTAAAAAAAAAAAAATTAAATTAAATTTAAAGGAGTAGAACGTATAGTTCAGTTGATGGAGAGTTTTTCTAGCAGGTAGAAGACCCTGGATTCCCTCCCAAGCACCACAAAAACTGAGCATCTTCAAAGAGAGAGCAAGTTATTCTATCAGATTGAATCATAAAAACTTTGTCCGTCCTATTCTGGTTTGCTCCTTGTTAGTTAGTTAGTTAGTTTAGTTTAGTTTAGTTTTAGTTTTTCAAGACAGGGTCTCTGTGTGTCCTTGGCTGTCCTGGAATGCAGCTCTGTTGATGGCCTCCAAACACAGAACTCCACCCGCCAAAAGCCACCACACCTGGCCTTTTTTTTTTTAATTTAATTTTATTTATATCACTTTACATCCTGATCCCAGCCCTCTCCCTCCTCCCCTCCCAACCCCACCCTCACGATGCCCCACCTCCCACTTTTTTTTAAGATGCCTATTTGTATTCAAAGGAGAGAGAAAAAGAAAAGGTATGGATTTGTGTGGTTTGGAAGAGAGGATCTGTGAGAAATGGGGGAGGGAGAGTGGGACTGTGTTCAAAATATATTTATGAAAAAAAAAACATCTATTTTCAATTAAAAGAAAAAAAAACACTTTAAATACGCTAACTTTTGCTCCAATGAGACAGAAACAAAACCTAATCCAGCAAGGCTTTGAGATCTCCAAGATGTGTTAAGCTGGGCCAGGTGGCAGGCTGCTGGAATATCAGCACTCAGCAGGCTAGGCCAGGGGACTTGGCATGAGTTTGAGGCAATACTGGGCTACATAGCAAGTACCAGGCCAGCCAGAACTACACATCAAAATTACAGCAAGCCAGGTGTGGTGACTTACACCTGGAATCTAGTACTTGGGAGGGAGAGGCGGGAGGATTGGCCTTATCGACATAGATTCCTGGAGCTGGAGTTAGAGATGACGGTGAAACCACCAGGCGTGGGTGATGTGAACAGAACCTGGGCCTCTACAAGAACAGCCTCCTTAACTGCTACACCATCTCTCTAGCACCAGAAAGGTTGTGGTGGTGGTTTGGTTTTTGTTTGTTCATTTTGGTTTCAAGACAGGGTTTCTCTGTATAGCTCTGGCTGTCTTGGAACTCTCTCTGTGGTCCAGGCTGGCCTCGGAACTTGCAGAGACCTGCCTGTCTCTGCTTCCAGAGTGCTGGGAGTAAAGGCGTGTGCCCTCACCACCCAGCCTTTTTGTTTCTGTTTTCTGAGGCATGGTCTCACTATGTTGCTCTGCCTTGCTATGTTCTACTAGTTCTACTCCAGGCTGGCCTAGAACTCACAAAGCTCTGCCTCTGGAGTGCTGCCATAGCTTTTTAATTGTCCTTGATATTGTAGTTAGAGCCAATTTAATACACGTTCAGGCCTTGAGAATTTTCTGTGACCCTTGGATGATTTGGAGTCAACCTATTGTCAGTGGGAGACGAATTTACTTCTGTCTCCCTTACACCTGCTGTACAGAATTTTAAACTTGGGCCAAAACAGAGTCATTTGTAAGGTTATTCTCCTTTATGGGTCCTGAACTCCCTTTATGGGTCCTGGACTCCAACTTTGTTCCTTTGGGCTCTTGTGGCTGCCAAAATCACACTGTAGCTTCCTAGTTATGGCTTCCGAATCATGACAGTGCCTCAGACAAAAGCTGCAGGAGTGCTGGGCTCATCTCTCTAAAGGGCTTAAAATGGAAGCCTAGTTCTTCCATTCTTCAGTGTCTTTTAGAGGGTGGCCTTTAAAACTTCAATTTGGCCTGCTTTAGCAGTGCTCAGTGGAGGCGTGGCCTGAATTACAGGGCATCCAGCATCCTCCCAGAAAGCCCATCCCACTTTAATTCTGCAAGAGAAGTCCTTAGATCCAGCAAAGACTCTTCCTCCTGTCCCACAGGCAGGGGCACGGGGTCACTCACCATGATTGGCTGTGAAAGCGTTGGTTTCTAAAATGAGGACATTTGGGCCAGCAAGATGGCTCAGCAGGTGTATGAGCCTACTGAGCGAGTCCAGTGACCTGAGCTTAAGCCCTGGAACCATCATGGAAGGGAAGAACTAACTTTTGAAAGTTGTCCTTCAACTTCCACGTGCACACCATGATCTAATGTGTGCCTGCATTCATCTACACACACACACACACAAACAGTATTTAATTAACTAGGGGACATTAATATGGGTGAAAGAGCCCTTATCTCGAGTATACCAAACTACTGCCTGTTCTCCAGAAGCATCCTCCTGTAGCCAGATTCGGTGGTACAAGCCTGCAATTCCAAAACCCCAGAGGCGGAGGCAGAAGAATTCCAGTGACTTTCAAGGCCAGCCTAAATTATACAATGAGCTTTCCCTATTCTGCCCCTATTCTGGTTAATGCCTTTTCTTGCTCTAGCTCAAATATTCCTACCTCATCTCAAACTGGCCTGTCCCGGTGGCACACACCTTTAATCCCAGCACTGGGAAGACAGAGCCTGGTGGATCTCTATGAGTTCTAGGCCAGCCATGGCCACACAGTGAGAACTGCTTCCTAACAAACAAATGGTCCAGATCCTTTTATTTATTTAAGACAGAGATGTTTTCTGCTGCCTACAATCAAAATATTATGTCAAAATATTAGCAGAAAATTAACATTTTATAGCACTCATAATGTAGCTGTGAGCTACATGAATTCAGTGGCAGGCATACTGGCTTCTGCCTGAGGGAGCTGTGGAAGGGTTCATGTGGAAAATGACACTTAAATTACAACCTTCCATGTACAAAATATTGATGAAGTTCAAGGACCAAACTTACACAGATCTTGCTACTGAAAGCCATTGCTAATGTAAATTATGACTGTATCATAATTACGAGAGGTATACTGTTTAGTAAACTTAACTTCCAGTAACCACTCTAGGTCTCTGGTTGGTACAGGAGACGGAATATGATGCTAAGAGAGGCTGAAAGTGAAGAACAAAACTTATGCCCAGTTTCCTCATCAGCCTCGTGAAAACTGTGGAGGGTGCCTGACACAATTATTATTCTTTAAGAGGAGAGCTTCCAGGATGGAGAGCTGGCTCTACAGCTAAGAGCACTGACTGACTGCTCTGCCACAGAACCCAGCTTCAATTCCCAGTGCCCACACGGCAGCTCACAACTGTCTGCAGCTCCAAGATCCAACACCCTCACACACAGACATACGTGTGGGCTACACACCAATGCACATAAAATTTTAAAAAAAAATTTTTTTAAAGGAGCGATTGTGATCGCTTTGTTGCCTTGCCAGGACTTGAATTAGGATCAAGTGATTCTCCTGCCTCAGTCTTCTAGGTAGTTTGGACATACAGGTGTATGTTACTGTGCCCAATTAACAATTTTTTAACAGATGGGTGAATCCTGAACAAGTTAAACAGTCATAGAGCTGCCTTTCTGTTACTCGAGTGTTTGTTTCTTTTATTAAATATTTTGGGTGTGCTCATGCGATAGCATGTACAGGGAGTCCTTTTCTCCTTCTAGGTTTGGCATCAAGCACCTTTACCCACTGAGCCATCTCTGGCCCCCAAAATATTATTTACACTTACAGGAGCTTAGGAGAAACAGCTGCTGTGCAAGCAAGAGGAGCCTCGTTCAGATCTGCAGCACGGGGTGGGATGGGGCATTGTTGGGGCAAAGGCAAGTGCCTTACCAGAGCTTTTCCGACCAGGCAGTCCAGGCAGCAGGTGAGTGCTGCGTCCAGTGAGGGATGCTGCCTCAAGTGAAACAAACGCAGCAAAAGGCAGAGAGGGGTGTGATTGTGTGACATCCCTGATAGCAGCTCCCAGCTTCTAGGCTGCATGTACACAAGCACACACACGTAGATACCGCACACACATGCACATGTCTGGACACACGCAAACAAAATACACTTTCATGTCCTATCTAGTGCACATCCGAGGCAGCTTCTTGACTGAGTTAGGTTCCTGGGCTAAGCTCTCCAAGCAAGAAGAAACCTGAGGAGGTAATCATTGCTGCCCCCACCCATCCTCCCAAGACAGGGTTTCTCCCTGTGGCCTTGGCTGATCTGGACTCACTCTGTAGACCTGGCTGGCCTCAAACTCACAGAGATCCACCTGCCTCCGCCTCCCGAGTGCTGGGATTACAGGTGTGGCCACCGCACTCAGCAAACAAAAAACAAGTAATGTATTCTCTACATTGCAGCACCCCTCTATAGGAGAAGGACACCCCGAAACGAACACATCCCCCAGCTCCAGCCGTGTACCAGGGACAACTGGAACCATTCGGCGAGTGAGGAAACTAGAGTTAAGCATTGCTGCTTCACCAAGACAGAATCACATCTCTCCAACTCATTTACAATTCCAGTGTAGCTCCCTATGCCCTCAATAAAGGAGTCTCTCTCGTCTATCATTTCCAAATTAGGTCTAAGAATACCAGGGCAATTAAAGCTTGAAAGAAAAAGAGACCAGAAATAATTGTATACACACACACACACACACACATCTTCTAGACTCCAAAGAAAAGTATGTAACTTTGCCATAAATGTTTCTTAACAAAGCCTTAGTTTATATATAAGATAACAGGAGTCAGAAGTCCAATAAAGGGAGCTGGGGAGAGGGCTCCACGGAGAAAACATTTGCCACACAAGCGTGGAGACTGAGTGCACCTCTCCAGCAGCCCATAAAATCTGGTCAGGGATGGCAGCCTGATACCCCGGAGACGGAGAGACAGGGGATCCCAGGGAAAGCTGGCTACATTAACCAGAGTCTGCCAGTGTTCAGTGAGAAACTCTCTCTCAATAAAAATAGAGAGCAACAGAGGATTTCCGGCCTCCACATTCACACATATGTGCAGAGGCACACATAGTACATGCACTCACACATACGCACAGACATGCACATCCATATACCTCCCAAAAAGATTAATAAAGGAAATCCAAATGCCAATCACAGAAGGGGGGAAATTTAAGTCTTTAAGAGTGAACTGTAACCCCACTGTGGCAGTACAAATCTGGAGGCTGTCACAGGAGGACCCCAAGTGTCTTCCTTAGGGTTGCTATTGCTACGATGAAAGGTACCATGACCAAAAGGAACTCGAGAAGGAAAGGGTTTATTTGGCTTATGCTTTCACATCACTGTTCATCACTAAGGAAGTCGGGGCAGGAACTCAAGCTGGGCAGGAACCTGGACGCAGAGGGCAGAGGCTGATGCAGAGGGCATGGAGGGTGCTCCTTACTGGCTTGCTCCCCATGGCTTACTCAGC
This sequence comes from Rhombomys opimus, assembly GCA_010120015.1. NCBI lineage: Eukaryota > Metazoa > Chordata > Mammalia > Rodentia > Muridae > Rhombomys > Rhombomys opimus. Next base: position 2,114,059 of record REGO01000146.1, on the reverse strand, counting down.
CCGTTTTCTCATAGGACCCAGGACCACCAGCCCTGAGCTGGGCCCTCCCCCATCAATAATTAATTAAGAAAAGGCTCTGCATGCTTGCTGCAGCCTGATCTTACAGAGGCGTTTTCTCAATTGAGATTTCCTCTCAGATGACCACAGCTTGTGTCAAGATGACATGAAAATAGCCAGAACACAGAGCTTGAGGCCGCTCGGGCCACACAGCAAGCGCCTATCTCAAAACAAAACAAACCAAGATGAAGCCTGAAACTCTGATTCCTCTGGCTTCTCATTTCTGGTGTCCCTGTCCCATCCTCCGGTGTCCCCCCTTCCAAGACTCTGGTGTGCCCTTTTGGCTGGCCTTACACTCAGGGCAATCCCCCTCCCTCAGCCTCCCAATTCCAAGCATGACTCTATTTCCATTTCTATTGTTTTATCTGTATGTGTGTGAGGGAGTGTGTGGGTGTGGGTGTGCGTTTGTCCCTAAGCCATGGCACATGTGTGGCGGGCAGACGACAATCTAAGTAGGGTCCCTGCAATTGAACTCAGGTCATCAGGTTTGGTGGCAAGGACCTTTACAAGCTGAGCCACTTTGCAGACTCCACTGTTCTTTTTAAACTAAAACAACCCCAGCTATTCCCCCATTTGTCACTCCAGGAAGTAAAAACATCAAGGAATACGGTTATTTCCCCACTTTTCACCAATGGTAAAGTTGGAAAAGAAAAAATGGAAAAGGTAAGCCTTTTTTTACTATTAGCCAAGGCTGGCCCTAATCTCCTGATCCTCTTTGTCACTTCCCAAATGCTGGTATTACCGGAATATGCCATCACACCCCAAGTAAGGCTGTTCTTGAAGGAGGAATATGAGACTAAGGAAATAAAGAAGGTTCAGGTGACCAGCAGGAAGTGATCGTGAGAGGGGCCTGAGACTGATCAACAGACTGGAGTGAGTGAAGCAGGAAACGTCAGGTCTCACGGGGTGTGCTCAGCAGTAGAGCGCAGTGCTTTTCTGGCAGGGCTTGCACACAGCCTGGGTCAGTCTCCAGCACTGAGGAAAGGAAAGGGAAAAGGCAGAGACAGCTGTATGTGAGGATGTGTGCACAAATGCATGTGTGTGCGGAATTGCCAGATCCTAATCGGATGTGGGTGCTCCAGTGGAAAAGCAAAGCCGAGTACTGGGAGTCAGAACATCATGCTGATGCCATACCTCCAAGACATCAGCATGTCATCTCTGCAGGCCATTTCTCTGGCTTCTGCTTCCTCATCGGTCACAGGAGACTGAACAAGAGTTAAGGCTTGGTAGAGATGGGAGGATCAAGGTTGAGCAAGGAGTTCAAGGCCAGCTCTAATCTACAGGAACATTGGTGTCAAAAGCTACCCAACTTGGAGACTGAAGAGATGGCCTGGTGGTTAAGAGCCCTTGTTATCCTTGAGGACGACCCAGGTTCAATTCCCAGAACCCACCTGGAATCTCACCACATCCTTGGCATCAGGCATACAGACATACATGCAGACACCTAAAACAATGAAGATAAGTGACAGGCATGGTGGCGCATGCCTTTAACCCCAGCACTCAGGAGGCAGAGGCAGGCAGCTCTCAAGAGTTCCAGGCCAGCCTGTTCTACAGAACAAGTTCCAGGACAGCCAGGGCTACATAGAGAAACCCTGTCTCAAAACACCCCCCAAAAACAAACAAACAAACAAACAAGCTCCAGATGATTAGAATGGAGGAACAGCTAGATAAGACAAGTGAAAAAGTAGAGGGTTAGGAACAGATGTCATGAGAACCATTTCTCAAAACTTCTCTCATGGCTGTAAGAGAAGGGAAGAGACACTTGGTTGATTACTGCCATCAGGATGAGCCACATGGATGATTTAATACTCTATTACAAAAAAAGCTATTTTTTTCTTTCTTTTTTATGAGACACGGTTTCTCTATGTAGCCTTGGCTGTCCTGGACTTTGTAGACCAGGCTGGCCTCAGACTTACACAGATGGCCCGCCTCTGCCTCCCTGAATGCTGGGATTACAGGCATGCATCACCTTGCCCAGCTTTTTTTTATTTTTCAAGACAAGAGTTTCTCTGTGTAGCCCTAGCTGTCCTGAAACTTACTCTCTAGACCAGGCTGGCCTTAAAACTCAGAGATTGGCCTGTGTCTGCCTTCCAGGTGCTGGGACTAAAGGTGTGTGCCACCACCACTGGGCTTCGGGCTTTTTTTTTTTTTTTTTAAAGAGGGACTAGAGGAGGGAGGAGGGACAGATATAACCCTAGAGTTTAGGAGTACAGTTTATTGGCAGAACACTAGCCTAGATGACCAAGGTCTAGTGATCGATCCTGAGCATTGCAAAAGCTAAAGGGCAGGTAAGATAGCTCAGTGAGGAAAGGCACTTACTGCCAAGCTGATGAGTTTAGTCCCAAAAGCCTACGCTCGGAAAAGAGAACTGACTCTGAGTTGTCCTCTGACCCCAACATGCCCACTATGGAATGCATACGTGTATATACAGGCCTTAAATTTTGTAGATAGACAGACAGATTTTTTTTTTTTCCGTTTTTGTTTTAAATAGGTTCTTACTATGTAGTCCCGAGCAGCCTGGAACTCATGTAGACCAGGCTGGCCCTTCAAATTTGCAGAGAGGTTTGCCTGCTTCATTCTCCTGACTGCTGGGATTAAAGACACACTGAACTAAATTCTGAAATGTCTTATTCTTTTTATATTTTCTTATTTAAAAAGTTGTGTGTTCCGGCCACTGTGGACATCAGAGACTGTTGCAAGAGTTGATTCTCTCCTTCCACCATGTGAGTTCTAGGGATTAAACTCAGGTCATCAGAGCCTGGCACAGTGGCGAATGCCTGGAGGCCTAGAACTCTGGGAGGCAGAGGCTGGCAGATCTCTGTGAGTTTGAGGCCAGCCTGGCCTACAAAGAGAGTCCAGGACAAACAGCCAAGGATACACAGAGAAACCCTGTCTCGTGAAACCAAACAAAAGAAAAGAAAACAAAAAGAAGAACAAGAAAAGCCCTCAGGTCATCAGTCCTTGGATTTAGTGGCAAGAGGCTTTATCCACTGAGCCATCTTCCAGACTTTCTTTCATGTGTGTGCTGTGCTCACGAAAAGGCAAGAGGGGGACGCTGGGTACCTTCCTTTATTGATCTCTACCTTATTCCTTTGAAACAGATTCCTTTATTCAATGGTTTTCCAGCAGGGAGCACCAGGGATCCTCTTGTCTGTCTAGTCACCCCTCCCCAAGCACTGATGTCACAGATCACCTGGATGGTCACAGCCAACTTCATTTTCTTTTTTATTCAGTGCCTACTGCTGTAATTTTCCACCAATTGAGGAAAATGTGTCCTTGAATCACAGATATGAAATCAGATAATTGTCTTTAGGATCTTCTTCAGGGCAGATTATACCGAACATGAAGTTGCATTACCAAGCCAGGGCGGCGTCTCATACCCAAAATCTCAGCACTTGGGAAGGGAAGGCAAGAAGGTCAGGAGTTCAAATCGAGCCTGAGCTACAGAGTGAGACTGTCAGAAGTCTGACAAAAATCAAAAGCCAGAGCTGGCAAAATGGTTTAGAAGGTGAAAGAGACTGCCACCAAGCCTGAAGAGCTGGGACCTGGTTTTGGTCTCCTCCAAGACCCACATGGTAGAAGAAGAGAGCTGATGCATGTCCCCTGACCTCCACACTTGAGCTACAGCAGAAACATTCCCATTCACACACACACACTACATAAATGAAAAAGCAAAATGCAATTAAAAACAACAAGGGCCAAGTGGTGGTGGTGCACACCTTTGATCCCAGCACTCAGAGGCAGAGGCAGGCAGATCTCTAGGAGTTTGAGGACAGCCTGGCCTGCAGAACTAGTGCCAGGATAGCCAAGGTTATACCACAAAAACCTGTCTCAAAAAAATAAATAATGAAAAATAAATTTTTAAAGTTAAGTTATAGAAAGAAACAGAGTAGCCTGGTGGGGTGTGGTGGCATATGACTTGTATCACAGTGCTCTGGAGGCAGGTAGATATCTGTAAGTTCAAGGACAGTCTGGTCTACATAGTGAGTTCCAGGACGGAGGCTATATGGAGAGACACTGTCTCAAAAAAAAAAAGGAGGGATATCTTTGCTTTAAAAAAACAGTTTAAACAAGGCATCACTCTGTGGAGAACTAACAGTACTACACAAAAGCCACCAACCCTATGCAGGAAACGGTTGGTCATGAGTGGTGATGCTGTGATGAACCTACCGGAGGAAAGGGCTATCCTGACTGCATGGCTCAGAAACTTCAAGCCCATCCTTGCCTCGTCTTCATGAGGGAACTGAAAGAAACGTTTAGTTACAGCACGCTGGGGTTCTGATAGAAGGAACTAGCTCTGGGGAACTAAAAAACTGAAAAAGAGAAGTAACAGGGTGGCTCAGCCTTTGCCATCCAAAGGCAAACAGTGAAGGATTTGGTTGGTGTTGAGACTAAGGTCTGGAGATCTGGGGTTTGTCCCTAACTGTCCCCATGATGCCAGGAGATCTTGAACAAATCCAAAGCTTTCAAAAGAGTTTTGCATGTGTGAGGGAGTTAGAGGGAGAAGTATCAGGGCATTCAGGGGCAGCCTCAGCTACTGAAGAGAGTTCCAGGCTGGCCTGGGCTATATGAGACTATCTGAAAAGGAATGAAGAAACTTCAAGTCATAAATTGTTTCCATTTTGTTCACTTTGGTTTTGTTCTCTCTTTACAAACATAGTTACACATGTTTGTACAAACTGAGTAGAAGGACATGACCTGCTTTTACTTCTCTTCCAACCATTCTTTCCTGTAACCACGGCGCTGTACAACAATTGATCTAACAACGTGACACAGATGTTCGATCCATGATTCTTGTTTTTAAAGGTGTACTAATTCATATTATATTGTGTATGAGTGCTCTGTCTTCATGCACACCAGAAGAGAAAAACCAGATTTCCTTACAGATGAGCCACATGTGGGTGCTGGGAATTGAACTCAGGACCTCTAGAAGAACAGTCAGTGCTCTTAACTGCTGAGCCATCTCTCCAGCCCTCCATGGTTCCTCTTAAATTTTGTCAGTTGCCCTAACAACATCATTAAGCCATGATTTTTCTTGGTCTAGAATCAATTCTAAGATCACACATTGCCTTTAGTTGTTGTGAGTTTTTTGTCTTCTTAAACCTTGACGGGCTCCCAGGCTTTCCTTTTCTGTTCCCTGACCTTCATGTGTTTGAACAGAACAGGTCAGTTGTTTTTTTAAATGGCTCTCAATAGGGTTTATTTGACATTTCCTTGTAACTAGACTCAGTGTATGCATTTCTGGTAGAATCACCACTGCAGCAATGTCACGTGCTCACTACTTTTTTTTTTTTTAATTACATGTATGCAGATACATGCAGCTGCTGGTGCTGAAAGATATAGGTCTTCAGATGCCTGGAACTAGAGTTACATGCTACGGTGAGCTGTGTGACCTGGGTGCTAGGAACCAAAACTTGTGTCTTCTAGAAGAACAGTAAGTGCTTTTGTTGTTGTCGGTTGATTGGGTTTTTGTTTGTTTTTGAGGCAGGGTTTCTCTTTGTAGCCCTGGCTATCCTGGAACTCACTATATAGACCAGGCTAGCCTCAAACTCACAGAGCCCTGCTGGCCTCTGCCTCTGGAGTGCTGGGATTACAGACATTCAGCGCAACACCAGGTTGTCAGCAAGCGCTCTTAACTGCTGAGAATCTCTCCAGGCCCTCACTGCTTCTTACAGGGGCCAGATTTAAAGTCAATTTGTCCCAACCTGAGGGACATGAGGTATGATGACGTGGTCAGGGAGATCCTGGCGACTTTCCTTCACGGTTTTCCCTAGGTAACTGTTTAGTAGCCTACGGAAAACCACACTGGGTTGCTAACAGGTAACACCAACCTGTCATCCACTGCTCTCAGCATCATGACTGATCTCATTCTTCTCCAGCCGTAGCTCTTAACCTAATGCTGTGACCCTCTAATGCAGTTCCTCGTGCGGTGGTGACCCCCAACCATAACTTTATTTCATTGCTACTTCGTACCTGTGACCTTGCTACTGTTATGAATAGTAGTGTAGATATCTGTGTTTTCCAATGGGCTGAGGAAACCCCTGTGAAAAGGTTGCTCTACTCCCCCGAAGGGTTACAACCCACAGGTTGAGAACTACTATTCTACACAGATTTATTACTCAAGTTACTGTCAGGAAAAAACTTTCCCGTCTCCTGCATTTATATAGTTATATATTTATAATTATGGTTTAATAGACTTTTATTTCAATTATTTATAACTCATTACTATTACTTTGATTAAAGCGTATTCTAAACCTCTTCTGTACCATATTAAAAGTTATCAAAATACTACAGACTCGGCCAGAAGGGGTGGTGCACGCCTTTAGCCCCAGCACTCAAGGCAGAAGCTGGCAGATGTCTGTGAGCTCAAGGCCAGCCTATCAATGTGGTGAGTTCAAGGTCAACCAGGTCTGACACCCAGAAAAACCCTTCTCAAAAAACAAACAAAAATTACAAATTGGCCAGCAAGATGGTTCACTAGGAAAATGTGTTTGCTGCCAAACCTAGAAATCCAACTTCTATCCTCAGGACCTACACGGTAAAAGGAGACTCCTGCAAAGGGAACTCACTCTGCAGCTGCAACTGACCTGGACCAGCTGACCCTCCTCCCCCATCCACCCCCCAAGGGGTAGGATTACAGGCCTGTGCTACCACACACAGCTGATATCTTTAATAACCTATTAAAGTGGGTTGGCGCTGGAAACATGGCTCCGCTGTGAAGAGCAATTGTTGCTCTTCCGGGGCCCAGGTTTGGTTCCCAGCATCCACATGGCAGTTCACAACTGCCTGTAATTCTATCCAGAGATCCAGTGCTGTCTTCTAGCCTCCTTAGGCACCTGCTGTAAACACACACATGTAGGGAAAACATTCATACACATAAAACAAATAAACCTCCTTGGGCACACATGTGGTGCACAGACTCACAAGCAAAACACTCATACACATAAAATAAACCCTAAAAATTAAACAACAGCCAGGATCTAGTACTATGTCTGCAACAACTGTAATATGAAATTATGAGACTTTACACACACACACAAAATAATCCAACTGTAATAATAAAGGAGTCAGAGACAGTGCCCAGATGCCTTTAAGAAGGCTTAGTAGTGGAAAGACTTCCCCTAACTAGGCATCTTGTAGATTGTGCCTTCCAAAATGGCTAGAGAAATGGAAATGCTTAAAATTCCAGTTTAGCTAGGCACACCTTTAATCCCAGCACTAGGAAGGCAGAAGCAGGCAGATTTCTAAGTTCTAGGACAGCTTGGTCTAGATAGCAAGTTCCAGGACAGCAAGAGCTGCATAATGAGACCCTGTCTCAAAAACAGAAACAAAAAACAACAACAACAAAAACCCACCAATAACAAAAAGATAGGAGGTGGAAAGCAATGGAGGAAGATACCCAATATCAACTTCTGGCCTCTATATACACACATGAAAATGCACACATGCGTGCATATGTACTAACACATACTATACACACCAAAAAGAGAGTGAGTTCTGGCTTAACGGCTGAGGATTCAGGCTAGGTTACCGGAGACCTTGTCTCAATAAGAAATAACGAAAAGTCCCAGCTTGTCTGGCTGTGACAGCGCACACCTGTGATCACAGGGCTTGGTAGAGCAAGGCAGGAGGTTTGCCACAAATCCAAGACTGGCCAAGGATATGGTGACTTCTTGTTCGTTGGAACTACAGAGTGAGACCCTCCCTGCTGAAAGAGATGAGGGTGAGGGGAGCAGAGGAGAGGAATCCAGATTTCCAGTTAGCTGGGTGTTGAGGTATATGACTGTATCCTAGTGCTCAGACATCTTAGGTAGAATGATATTAAGTTTGAGACCAGCAGCTTGGGTTACACAGCAAGACTTGTCTCAGAGAGAGAGAAAAAGATAGGGACAGACAGACAGACAGACAGAACACTCTGTACCTGGGAATACAGCAGAAAGAAAGCACTTGCCTAGCACACATGGACCTGGCACCTAGATAAACGTATCCAGCTTGGACGCAAAACCCACAATACTGATCTGCTGCAAGACAGGGGCTGCTGACGAGTGGGATGTGAGAAAGCTGGCGGCTTGTCGTCTTTGGGTTACTTTCCCTGAAAATTTTGGACTCTTTGTCTGAAGAGCGATGTGTATTTGCAGCTGTGTGCGTTCCTGTGGCAGGCAGAGGTCAGTCTCAGGTGTATTTCTTTAGATGCCATCCCTCTTGTAGACGCAGTCTCTCCCTGTGACCTGAGGCTTGCTATTCTGCTGCCACTTTCTCCCTCCTAGTTCTGACATAAGTATACCTGTATACCTGGCGTCCTTTTTTTTTTTTTTTCCATGTGGGTTTTGGGGAATTGAACTCAGCTCCTCCTGCTTGGTGGCAAGCTATACCAGCTGAGCTGTCCTCCCAGCCCTATTTTTCTACATTTACTTCTTTTGTGTTTATGTGCGGACGTACACTGTGTGAGTGTGTACGGGTGCCACGGTACACACACGTGGAGGCAGGAGGAAAGCGCGCAGGAGTTGATCCCTCCTTCCACCACGTGGGCTCCAGCAATCCAACTCCCATTTTCAGACTTGGCAGAAAGCACCTTTACCTACTGAGCCATCTCACTGCCCTCCCTGTGCATACCTTTTCTTTAGAGTTCCACTCTGTTGCCCAGGCTGGCCGGAAGCTTACTATGTAGCTCAGGCTGGGCTTGAAATCGTGACATCCCTGCCTCAGTCCCTAGAGTGGTGAAACTGCAGACAGGAGCCTGTTTAGTCTTTCAGTGTGAGTCCCCTCGAGAATCACATGGTGCCACTCTCCTCCAAGTTCAGTGTGCCGCAAGCACAGCATCTTGACTCTAGTGTCTTGGAGACACTGATATAGGTTGAGTATCAGTGCAATTAATATGCAAGAGTTCTGGAAATTATGACTAGATTCGATAAGAATATGTTTTCCATATGTAATTTTTTTCATTTTACTTAAGACAATGTTCTTGACATTCTTCCAATTTAACTTCTGAATTTAAATGTCAGAAATGAAATAGGGTTAGAGCTGAAAACCTAGTTACATTGTCTTTAGCACAGACCTTGAGAACATTGGGTTGCAGACTAGGATCCGACAACAAACTCTGAAGCCCAAGCAGGAGACCAGTGGAACCTTTAGAAGCCTGTCAAATCACATGCGATCTCAGGCATGTGGTGAACATCTGTAATGTCAGCAGTCAGGAAGCTGAGGCAGGGGGATTACTATAAGTTTGAGGTTAGCCTTAGCTACAGAGCAGTTCTAGGCTAGGACTTTGTCTCAGGAAAAAAAAAAATTACATAAGGCTCTCTGTTTTTGGAGATAGGTTTCTCTGTGTAGCCTTGGCTGTCCTGGACTCACTTTGTAGACCAGGCCGACCTGGAACTCACAGAGAACCGTATGCCTCTGCCTCCCCGATTACAGGCGTGCACCACCACACCAGGCTACTTATAGCTTTCTGAATTGGTCAAAAAGTATTTCAATTTTCTTAGCTGGGCATGGAAGCCCCCATCTGCAATTCCAGCACCCAGGGGCTACAGTAAGAGCACTGTTACGAAGTTGGCTTTAGTTTCTGTCATCCTAACAAGGAGACAAAGACAGAAGATTCTGGGATTTGCCTCACCAGCCAGTCTGGCTGAATTGGAAAACTAGATTCGGTTGGAGCCCCTGTCCCAAGAAAATACGGTGGTGCACGTCTTTACTCTCAACACTCCTGAGGCAGAGGCGGGTGGATCTCTCTGAGCTCCAGACAGCCAGGGGATACACCGAGAAAACACTGGGGGGTTGGAGGGGAAAACAAAAGATAAAACAAAATCGAACAAAAACAGCTCCATATTTACAACGTGTGCAACGAACCCTGAAAACAGTTAACTCTGAAATAATGAATCCCTAAATACGTATAATAGAGCTCAAGTCTTCTGTTCCCTGGAACTGCTGGTTATGGGGCCGACAGATGGCTCAGCAGGGAAAGGCACTTGCCTAAGAGCCTGATGGCCCGCGTTAAATTCCCAAGAACCCACATGGTAGAGAGGGAGATTCCCACAGTTGTCCTCCGGCCTTCGAGCGCGCGCGCACACACCACACACGCTGACACCCAAAATAAGTAAACAGCTTTTGTGTCCCACAATGGGCTTACAGCGCTAATGTTTTCAAGACTCTCTTGGCATCCATCAGTTCTCTTGCACGTCTCACATGGACTTGAACTAACGGTGAAGCCCAAGGAAGAGCTCACACTGGAGTCACGGGAGTGTTCCTGAACATAAGACCAACAGTACTAACAGTCGTTACCTCTGAAGATAAAGTAGAGCCAGCTGTGGTGGCTGAGGCGGCAGGACCACGAGTTCAAGGTCAGCCTGAGCCACATCTGGAGTCTTTACCTCCCCCAAATACTGAGATTTCCGTTGTAGGAGAGCAAGTTCTTTCAAAGTGTTTTCAAAACTCAAAAGAATGGTGTCGTGGAGGAGAGAACGGGAATTATATACTTTGAGGGAAAATACTATAGATTATGTTTTAAAATGACTAAGAGCTGGGGCTGTAGCTCAGTCGGTAGTAGGCCCTGTGTTTAGATTCCCAGCACCGGGGACGTGGAGGCGGAACCGGGAATTCAAGGTCATCCTGAGCTAGACCTGGAGGCCAGCCTGGGCTAAGACTGTCAAAGACCCTTACCAGATAACTCCCGTCCCCTCTATTAGAGGAAGTCTTTCTCGCATGACTGGGAGGTTCTGCTGACTGGGCTGCTGTAGAACACAGGGTCCGCGGGGTCCCTGGAGGGTTAGGGCTGGTGATGAAGGAGCTTCAAACTGTGAGAAGCCCAGGGGTTGGCCTTCCAGTGCGGCCGTCCCGTGCTTGGTTTTGGGGAACGCTCCAGGGGTGGACCTCGAGCTGCCCATCTGTAAAATGGAGCAGGCTCGGGCAGAGGGAGGCGGGCGGCCGGTTGAAGCAGCCTGCGCGCAGCCCGGCAGTTTGCAGGAAGTGCTTCGGGGTGGGGAGGGAGGGAGGAAGAGAGGGAGGGAGAGGGCGGAGGCGGGAATGTGAAAGCAGAGCCCGGGGCGGCGGAGTTCGTCCCGGGGCTCGGCAGGGGCGGGGCGAGAGTGGGGTGAAGGGGTGAGGCGGTGGACGGGCGGGACCGGCCACCTCCCCCCGAGGGGGGGGCGCGCGGACTGCGGGGGAGGCTCGGCGGCGGCGGCGCGTGGGGGAGGGGAGGGGAGGGGAGGGGCGGGAAGCGCGCTCCCACCGCACGCATGCGCGCCCCGCGCCGCTCCTGCCCGCCGGCTCGGGAGGTCCGCCGCCGCGGCTCGCCCCGCACCGACGGTGCGCACGCTGGAAGGGGCGGAGCCGCCCCGCCCACCGCCCGCCTCCCCCCCCGCGAGGCCGGCAGGGGGGCCCGGAGGGGGCGGGCGGACACCTGTCTCTCCTGCGGGGTGGGCGGTCGGGGAGCCGGGGGACGGGTCGCTCTGCCGCCCCTTCCCCTCCCCCACGAGGAGCGGGGGCGGGAGGTCCCGGGCGCCGCTACCGAGAGTCCGCTCCGGGTTTTCCCGCCCGCTGCAACTCCGCGAGCGCTTCGACCGCGCGGCGCTTCCCTCCACCGGGCGCGCCCGCGTCCGCGGCCGGAACTCGTTGTGCCACCCCCTCACCGGTCCCCCTCCCCCCGGAACGGAAAGTGGCCTCTCGGGCGTCCCCGCCCTTAGATCCCCCCGGGCCGCCTTCCGCTCCCCGCGTCTTCGGGGTTCCGCCGCGGGCCGGGCCCGGGCCGTTGCACAGCGCCCTCCAGCCCGGGGCGCGCGGAGGAACTACTTAACGTGTCCGTGCGCCCGGCGGTGCGGCCGCGCGCTGAGCTCTTCCTGGAAACTCCCGCCTCGGGGCGCCAGGAGAGCCGGCCGCGGGGGGGAGGGGTGCGGGCGAGGCGCGCGTCCCCCTCCCCCCTCCCCGGGGGCGGGCTCGGCGTCCCCGCCCTCGGCCCGCCGCGGGGAGGGGCGCGAGCGGGGGGAGGGGAGGGCGCGGAAGCCGAGCTGGGGGGCGCTTCCCGCCCCACCCCGCCTCCGCCACCGCGCCTTCCCGCTGCTGCCCCCTGCCGCCCGCCGCGGCTCCCGCGGAGGCGTCGGGGGGCGCCGCTGCCGTGGGAACCGGCCCCGGGACGGCCCGGAGCCGGCCGCTGCCCGCCGGGAAACTTGCGGCCACTTTGGAGAAGCCGGTTGGAGCAGCTTGGGCCCAGGCCACCGGAGTTGGCCGCGTGTCACTTAGCCTGGCGCTCTCTCTCTCTCTCTCTCTGTCTCTGTCTCTCGTACTTTAAAAAACAACGGGGGGATCGGCCGGGGCGAGGCGTTGCACTCCGGAAACCCAAGTCCTGCTTGTGGGGGCTCTTTAAAGGGCTACCAACCGCGGGAAGCCCGGGTTTGCCGTTGAAACCCTTCTGCTCCCTGGTGCGCACACAAAGCTCGAAGTCAGGAAAGTTGATTGCAGCCCGCATGACTGCGCTTCCTTGACTTTGTGCTTTAGAAAAAAAAAAAAGAGAGAGAGAGAGAGAAAAGAAAACCTCGTGGCCTTCTCCGAAGTGGCACGCTGCTCTTTGAATCCGAGGGGCAGAAAAATAACTCGAAAAGACCCTGGAAAAATTCAGTGAGCAAGCCACGTTTCGACATTTCCCAGGTTTTGCAATATTCAACTGGGTTTGTGCCAACTTGCTGCCAAATTATGAATTTCTCAAGATGAAGAGTGTTCAACCAAATTGCTGCCAGGCCCCGTATGCAGGCATGAACAGCACTGGCTTAATTACACCTTACTCTTTTTCTCGCAGCCTTATTTAATTCGCTGCCGGATGAAGTCCTCATCCCGGTGTCACAAACTGGCCTTTTTCTGGGACTGAACAATCACACGCTTCCCATGCCCCAGTGGCTCCAAGAATTGTATAACCCACCGCCCTCTATTTCTGTTTTCTAGTTTACCTTATCTTAAAATGCAACCCAATCGGTAAATTCTTTTCTTTCCCGGGGGACTAAAAAATAAGACGTAAAGCAAACATCACGCTTGCAAGAAAATGTTCTTTTAAGAAAAAAGACTTAGGCCATGAAACCAAATTTGTTGTTTAACGTGAACTCCTGAAGGGGATTAAGCATAGTGAGCTTGAATGCGGTTAAACCAGCTTAATCACTTTCTTTGTTCTGGCTCTGCCCATTTACTTAATGTGTTTTAAGGTGATTTGACACAACCTAAACTAATTTCTTCTGTTAGTGTAGTCTACCCGTGAAGCATGCACTATGACAAAGTTAAGTCTGTGGGACCCTTGACATTTTCTAGAATTCCATACTAAGCAGCTGTATGACCAAGAAATAAAAAGGCAAGTTTTTGAAGGGAGAGAGGTCATGTTTTCTTTCTTTTTTCTTCTTCTTTTAATCTGGAGACCTTAACCACTTAGCCCACTTTTGTTAAGTCCAGCTAGGAGCCACATTTGCTTATTTTTTGTCTGAAATGGGTTTGTTGTTTGTTGTTGTCTCTGGTTTATTGTTTTCCAGTAGGCGGGAAAGGAAGCTTTAACTCCTGGGCTCAACTCTACTAGATTCCACGTCTTCTAGCCTTTACTCTTCCTCTTAAATAGCGATTGTATCCTGTTCCTTAGCAGCCCCAGACTGAAGGCATTCATTCACAAATGACTCCTGAGCCTCGGTCTGAATGTCCGCTTCCTTATAAAGCCACCTCCAAATCAATGCTTAAGGACCCAAGGCTTACAGAGGTGCAAGCAGAAAAACCCAAGTGCTTCCGAGAATAGTCTCCTCATTTCTGTTGTACCTTTAAGTCCTTTACAACGTGAGGGAATAACAATCGCTGTTTTTAACTGTGAGAGATAGACCTTGTTCTGGATGCTTTGATTTAACTCCTCACAGTAGAGATACTGCAGTGGCCACAGTTGCCACCACTACCAGGAGCGCCCAGGCTGAGAACAACAGATCCGGGATTTGAATACAGACTGTTTGCAGCTGCTTCTTGTCACCCAAGCCGATCCTCATTTAACTGAGCATGGAAACAACAGTGACTATTAATTCAGCACTTTTTTTCATGGAGGTTGTTGTCTCTATGAGCAGCTCCTAGGCGAGGCTAGGCTTTTTCTTGTGGAACTTCAAGAAAGTGAAATTTGAGATGCTTAGAGGAAGCATTCCCAAATCAGATTACTGTCTTGGAAAGCAGCCTCCGACTGCCAGCATATCCATTCTAAGTGCTAACCAGGATAGACACGTTTGGACACTGGGACTGTGATGCTTCAAGGATCATGCCCACTGCCAGTTACAAAGAAGCAAACTGCTAGGAAAACAGCTTCCATACTCTTAGGCTAGGCCAGGTAGAAGTAGGGAAGTGAGAGTGGGGAGAGAGCCGGAAATGAAGGTGAGGAAATGTGGTGTCTGTGCACTTCAGATCGGTAATACAGAGCGAAGAATGAGGATCAAGGTCATGCAGAAGAAACGCATGTGGGCGTGTTACGGCAGAGCCACCAAAGGAACATAAACATGAGAACCCCATACAAGGCAGGGCAGATGCTGGGGAGTCAGAATGGTTTCTCTCCCCAAGTGGAGCTTTTGAACAAGAATAGTTTTAGGTTGGATTAATGGGAATACAGCATCTGGAGCAGAGGAGCTGCACTCACTCTGTTAAACCGTTCCTGAGTAACACCTTGTCCTTGAAGGGATATCACAATGAGAACAATTAACCGAAGTAAGGAAAAGGCTTGAATCCCTGGCTTATCAGGAAAGCTGGATTCCTGAGAAGGATGTGGGCTTATTAAATATGGCGTGGTCCAGCATGCCTGTAATCCTAGCACTACTGAGGCAGAGGCTGGAGGATTGCAAGTTTGAGGCCAGCCTCGTCTTCAAAGCAAGCCCAGGACAGCCAGGCTACACAGAGAAACCCTGTCTTGGCTCATGCATGGGGACGAGGGGGGAGTAAGACTCAATCCAGACAGTTCTGAAGTGTGTACTCTCTATGTCATTTTATTGACATTAGCAACATTGTCCTAAATGGTGGCTTTTATATCACTGGATATCCTTAGGATATTCTTATGCACCTAAACTCTGGACAGCAGGGAGTAGAGAGATAGTTCAGTCATTCAAGAGCTTGGATTTCAAGCATGAGGATGTTTGATCTCCACAACCCACATAAAGAGCCAGATGTTGCCAAGTGTGGGCAACACCTGGGTTTAATTTCATCATTCAGGAAGCAGAGGCAGGCAGATCTGTGTAAGTGTGAAGCTAGTCTGGTTAGCACAGTGAGTTCCAGGCCAGCCAGGGAGACTCTTATATGTTATATTTAAATATATATAATTATCGTGTATGTATATATTTGCATGAAGATACTTGTGAGGTTTTTTTGTTGTTGTTGTTTTGTTTTCCAAGGCAAGTGTCTCTGTGTAGCCCTGGCTGTCCTGTACTTGCTTTGTAGACCAGGCTGGCCTCAACCTCACAGAGATCTGCCTGCCTCTGCCTCCCAGAGTTCTGGGATTAAAGGCACACCCCCCCTACGCCCAGCTGCTTGTGGGGTCTTAAGAGGACATCAAATCTTCTGGAGCTGAAAGCTGTGATCCATGCAATCCTTTGAAAGAGCAGCAAGTGTTTCTTGACGGTTGAGCTGTCTCTGCACTCTTCGTTTTTAGAAACAGTTTCATGTAGCCCCCACTAGCCTCAAACCTGCTATGTAGGGCTGGAGAGATGGCTCAGTGGTTAAGAGCACTGTCTGCTCTTCCAAAGATCCTGAGTTCAATTCCCAGCAACCACATGGTGGCTCACAACCATCTATAAGGGGATCTGATGCTTTCTCTTGTCATGAAGGCATACATGCAAGTAGAGGCTCATATGTATAAATAAATAAATCTAAAAAAAAAAAAAACAAACCAAAACTGCCATATAGCTGAGGCTAGCCTTGAACTCCTGATCTTCCTGTCTGCACTTTCCAATTGCTAGGATTACTGGCAGGTACCACCTTGCCCAGAACTGATCTTACTTATTCAAGCCTTAGTTCTCTCATCTGTAAATAAGAGTAGTGGCGACTCATACATCATAGCATTATTGTGGAGATTGTTTGATGTACTATTTTCCCCCCAACGCTTAAAAATTAACTCCCAGAGCCTTTAAATGCTAGGCAAGCAAAGTTATATCTTGGCATTATTTGATATCTTAAATGTAAAATATACTTTGCATAAGCGTCCAATTTATGATTTGAATAAGGTTTTATTGCCATGGGCATGCCTTTAATCCCAGCAATTGGGGAGGCAGAGGCAGGGGGAATCTCTGTGAGTTTGAGTCAAGGGCTAACTGATGTGGAGGGGAGTGGGGGTAAGGTTTTCTTGCGGATGACAGCATGTTCATGTTGGTGATGCAGTCTGCCATACAGAAATAGTGACTGCCACCTCCTCCCATTTTAGACCTGGTTTATCTTACAGAAAGAAGCCAGCTGAAATAGTGCTTGAGTGTCCTTGCTGCCAGTGCAAGGTAAATCATTTCACTTCTCTCTCCTTCCCTTCTGTTTTTCTCTTCATGCTTTAATCATTTTGACACCAGGCTGTACAAAAGTAATTTAAAATTAACATGTCTGACACTTGCAGGCTGGCAGAACCTGATTCTGAACCCTGCCCCCTCTCCGGGACAGCCAGAAACCATCTTCCATTGGCTACTGGTCCTGCAGCAGCTGATGGAAGGCCCAGGAAACACATCCAACAATTAATTTGCTAATTTAGTTTTCTGTCCAATTTGAAACCAGAAAACCCTCAATCACCCAGGAGCCTGGCTCCAGCATTGGCTTCTGAAACTTCCTGTCTTGTAGCTCTCAGAGAAACAGAAAAGAAACAGGAGAGATTTACCTGGTAGGTAAGTAGCATTCTCCAGTGGCTTCCTAAAGGGTCCTAGTTCACAAGTCATGTTACCAGAAGAATTGGAAATAATACATTCAGAAAGTGTTCAGTGTGGTCAAACTGCTTCCTGAGCCATGGGGAATTTCCAGACCAAAACCTGTTCATGATTTGAAAACCTGTCGGGGTTTGAAAAGACTCAGGTGGGTCCCTAGCATAGAGGCAAGCATAGCCGGACACCATGATGCTATGCTCAGCCTCCCTGGGATCTTGCCTACTGACCTCAGTGGGAGAAGGCTGGGGAAGGTGACGTCGGGGTCGCGTGGGAAGCCGGACCCAGGCAGCCTTCCACCGCCCCTCAGCTGGCCTTTCCCCTCTGGAGAGCACAGTCAAGGAGAAGTGGTAGGTTTCACTCTCAGATGTGCTATGGAATCTGCCCCTGCCGCCGCTCAGAGAGTCATTTGCTCCTTCAGTGGCTTGATTTACTTCCTGTTTTCCCACCTCAGGCAGGTTGGACTCCTCTGCATGCTGCCTTAGACCTTATATAATCTGGCTCCACCAATCCCTATTTCAAACTGCTCATTAGTACATATTCAAATTTGGCAAGACTTGTTGTTCTCAGAACATGCTGCTCTGTCTCTGCCTCCAAATCCTCTCCATGTCCCTGCTGACTTTCCTCCGCGTGCTCCTGTCGCCTTCATGCAAATCCCAGCTGAACCTTGAATCCTACCGAGGTCTGTCTTCTCCCATTCAATCTTCCTCACGGTTGACTTCCTCCTTCCTGCCTTCACATGACCACCCATGAACCAAGCTGTTGACTGCTTGGATAAAAGTCATTTTATGATTTCTTTCTCTCAATTTTTTGTTTGTTTCTTTCCTTTTTTTTTTGTTTTTTTTTGTTTTTTTGTTTTTGTTTTTGTTTTTATTTTTCTATGTGTAGCCTCAGCTATCCTGGAACTCCATCTGTAGATCAGGCTGGCCTCGAACACACAGAGCTCCACCTGCCTCTGCCTCCTGAGTGCTGGGATTAAAGGTGTGCACCACCACACCTGGCTAAAGATTTGTTTGTATCCATCGGTGTGTGTCTGTGGGGGAGCCTAAGTCCAGTTGTCTGAAGAAGCCAGAAGGCGGCACTGGATCTTCGGGAGCTGGAGTTAAAGGCAGCTGCGATGCTGGGAACTCCAAACTCAGCTTCAAAAAACAAAACAAGACCACAGGCCAGCAGACAGTACCTTCCTTAGATTCCATTTTGTAAAATAGGGCCCAGGAATATGTATTTTTTCCACATATCCAAGAATAGTCTGTCCTCTGGTCAGAGTTGGGGAATCAGTGCACACAGCCCTTGGCACAGGAAAAACACTTCAGTGTAAAACATCTGCATTCAAACTATGTGAGTGTACGCATTTATGTCATGTCAGCCAGGAGTAGAGTTCAGTGGTCATGTGTGCTTAGCAAAAGTGAGGCTCTGAGCCCTGAGGTGGTGGCATGTGCCCTTAAGAGGCAGGGGCAGGCAGATCTCTGTGACTGTGAAGCCAGTCCAGTCCCCAGAGCAGGTTCCAGGACTGCACAGAGAAACATTGTCTCAAAAAAAACAAAAACAAAAACAAAAACAAAAAAAACAAAGAGGTGCCACCCCTGGGTTCCTCAGGGGAAGAAGAAGAGGAAGGAGAGGAAGACCTTATTTTTTGTTCATTTTGGGTTTTTTGTTTGTTTGCTTTTCGAGACAGTTTCTCTGTGTGTAGCCCTGGCTGTCCGTCCTGGAACTCTATAGTCCAGGCTGGCCTCACAGAGATCTGCCTGTCTCTGCCTCCCTAGTACTGGGAGTAAAGACGTGAGCCACCACCACCCGGCCGGAGGAATTTATTTGTACTGCACGAATGAACTTACCAGAGCATTCCACAACCCAGCTTGCCCCTTAAGGCCCAGTCAGAAGCTGACAGTCTGTTTTCCCCACTGCAGCACCAGATTGGTATGTGTGTATGTGGAAATTCTTGGTCACTGCAGGTGCACGGATCAGGTGGCTAGAACTGTAGTTAGTTGAAACAGAATCATTCCCTGTGCTCCCGCACCAGCTGCAGCCTATGGCATTTGTGGAATGGTACTTAGAAGCCAGGGGAGTTCAGCATGTGAATGGGTTGGCCCAACTGTGGCCTAAGCCCAACTACAAAATTAGTAAGATGAGTTTTCACCCATATCCTGAACCTAGCTCACGCTAAACGGTGGACTAAGCTGCAGTCACCTCCTGGACCCCTGTCCTTCAGAGAGGACCCGCAAACGTGAGAGGAGAGGGTTGTCTTAATGACTCCAGCTGCACTTACCAGGCGAGCTGCACAGCCCCAAGGACTTGGGACAGCCAGTGATCGCTGGATGCTCCTGCATCTTCCCATGCTCCATGTCCTCAGGAAAGTGACAGTGACCAAGAAGTCCCTACTTGCTCAGCGTGATGGAAGCTTTGGTTTCTTTAAAAACGCAGTTATGTTATGTAAACATGTTTTTGTTTCAATCCCAAGTGTGGGATTTTGGTTTGTCCTTTAGTTTGTCCACAGTTGATAGCTGCCTTGTACACGGTGTGGTCTTTGCCAGCTGGAGTTAGTGGAATTCTGAGGACTCTGTGAAAGAGGAGAAATACATTCACGAGCCCAGAGAAATCGAGGGTGTCTGAGAGGAGACAGATGGAGGGAGAGAAAAGGCTTCGAGAGAACAGAGTTAGGAAGAAGGCTGCTTGTCCACCCTGCTGCTGCTGCTTCTTGCTGTTGCTCAACTGCTAGATATCTTGAAGAGTGAGACTGATACTGCCCCAAAAGAACTCGACAACCCTAACCAGCCAGAACTAAGTCTAAAGAGGTCCAAGCCCCCTTTCCCCTTTGACCTTCTTTCCCTCCTACCTAGGGTTGGGGGTAGGAAGGAAGGTAGAGGCTTTAGGAACCCCAAATAAAGCAGAGTTTAAAAAATAGCACCAAAACAAAAACAAAAAAAAAACAACAAAAAAACAGCACCTATGGCTCAGAGTTAGAAGAAGGGTCCCTTTCAGTTGTTTGTTAGTCATTTGTTTGGTTTGGTTTTTTGAGACGGGGTTCTATTTGTAGTCTTGGCTGTCCTGGATTCACTTTGTAGACCAGGCTGGCCTTGACCTCACAAAGAGCCACCTGCGTCTGCCTCCCTGAGTGCTAGGATTACAGGTGTGCACCATCACACCTGGCTTGTTTGTTTTAATTTGAGAGGCTAAGACACCAGGATTACTGTGAGTTTAAAGCCAGCCTGTGCTACATAAGCCAAGGCTAGCCTGGGCTACAGAACAAGTCCCTGCCTTAAAAAAGGAGCAGATGGAGGGGCTGGAGAGACGGCTCAGAGGTGAAGAGCATTGGCTGGTCTTCCTAAAGGTCCTGAGTTCAATTCCCAGCAACTACATGGTGGCTCACAACCATCTATAGTGAGCTCTGGTGCCCTCTGCTGGCCTGTGCCTGCAGGCAGCGCACTATATACATAATAAATAAATCTTAGAAAAGAAAATCATTTAAAAAGGAGCAGATGGGAGAGGTTGGAAAGGGTTCAGAGGTAAAGCTCACTTGCTGAGCTTCCAGAGGACCCAAGTTCAGGTCCCTATAACTTCAGCTCCAAGGGATCTGACAGCTCTGGGCCTCCACGGGCACACTCAGGCCCGCACACTCAGGCCCGCACGCCTATGTATGGAAAATAAAGCTTTGGGAAAGCTAAGCTGACAGAGACGGAACATGCTGGCTCAAGCCTTTACACCTTTATTCCTCCCAGCACTGGGAGGCAGAGGCAGGGTGATCCCTGATCTTCAGAGCAAGTTCCAGAAAACACAGACCAAAAAACAAACAAACAAAACAAAACAATACAAAAAACTGACCGGCAGAGAAGATCTCACTGTTAAAGTGACAGGAGTAGGGGCTGGAGAGATGGCTCAGTCGTTAAGTGAACTGTCTGTTCTTCCTAAAAGGACGCAAGTTCAATTCCTAGCGCCCACCACATGGCAGCTCATAACTGTCTGTAACTCCAGTTCCAGGGGATCTGACAGCTTCAAGCTGATGCACATACAATAAAATAAAATAAAATAAAATAATATACACATATACAAAAGTGACAGGAGTACATCCTGGAGGAGGTGATCTTGAAGGCAAGCTGAACACTTATCTGGGATAAGAGAATTCCAGATAACCGCTTTAGTGCCTCTCAGATCCTGGGCTCTGATCTGGGGTGCCTCGATCTGTTGTAAATCTATTTGTAAACAGAACCACCTCTCTAAGTTCCCACTGACAGTTACTCATTAAAGCCTTTAAGCCTCTGGTGAGATGTTCATATCAAAAGGAAATGTTTTGTTTGCCCAGCTTGGTGTTTCACCCTGTAATCTCAGCGCTTGAGAGGAGGAGGCAGGAGGATCCCAGTTTGAGGCCAGTAGTCTACACAGCCAGTTTCAGGCCAATAGAAGACAAGGGCTGCGTTTGTCACTCATTTGACAGAATGCTTGCCCAGCATGTAGGAAGCCCTGAGTTTGAGTCCCGGTGTGGCCTAAAACCAGACCTGTTAACCCAGCCCTGGGGCTGTGGAGACAGGAAGATCAGAGAAAGGGGGAGAGAGAGGAGAGAGAAAGAGGGAGAAGGAGAAGGGGAGAGACACACGACAGTGGTGGCTCATGCCTTCACTCCCAGCACTCTGGAGGCAGAGGCAGGCAGATCTCTCTGAGTTCAAGGCCAGTCTGGTCTATAAAGACAGCTCCAGGAGAAACCCTGTCTTCCCCACCCAAAATAAATAAATAAATAAATAAATAAATAAATAAATAAATAAAATAAAGACACAGGAATAGACGTTTGGTTGTTTGAGCTTTTGGTTTGTTTGTTTGAGATAGGTCTCTTGCACACTGGCCTGTAACCCTACAACTCCCTGTACAGTCAAGGATGACATTGAATTTATCCCTTGGATGCTAACAGCTGAGCACTGGGATACCTGTTTTTTGGTTTTGTTTTGTTTGTTTTGTTTTGAGACAGGATCTCTCTATGTTCCAGTAACTCCCTGGATAGACCAGGCTGGCCTTAATCTCAGAATGCTGAGATCAAAGTTATGCACCAAGCCTGGCTTAGCATGCCTGCTGTCATGTGCTTCCGGTACAATACAGGCCTTCATGCATGCTAGGCCAGCTCTATAACATGAGTTATAACCCAGTCTGGGCTGTTTGCTTTTGCCTCTTACATTTGTTTGTTTGTTTGTGTACCTGTGTGCCGCAGTGCGCAGGTGGAGGTCCGGGGACAGCTTGGGGGAACGGATTCTTTCCTTTTCTCCTCTGGGCTCTGGGAAACAGCTCAAGTCTCTAGGCTTGGTGAACGAACTATCTCAACATGCCCTGTCCCAAGGTTGCTGGGTTTGGTTTCTTGAGTCGCGGCGGCTTCTCTGTGTAGTCTTGGCTGTCCTCCACTCTACGTAGACCAGGCTGCACAGGCAGAGACTCCTGGGTGCCTCTGCCTCTCCCGCTGTGTTCTGTTCTGTCCTTACATTTGTTTATTTGGGGATTCTCTTCTTTTTCTTTTCTTTCTTTCATTTCTCTTTTACTTTTGGTGTTTTTTGTTTGTTTGTTTGTTTGTTTTTGTTTATTTTGTTTTGTCTCTGTGTAGCCCTGGAACTCGCTCCATAGACCAGGCTGGCCTTGAACTCTGCCTCCTAGAACTGTGTCTTTAAAAAAATATCAAACTTGCAGCAGAGGCTTTGTGGCAACTTTTCCCACGCTGCAGTCCACTGTCGAGGGCTGAAAGACGCCAGCTGTGGTCTCCCGGCTCCGGCTCTAGGTGCGGGGGGACGATTTTGCGTCCACCTTCCTATTTTTACACACTAAAGTTGCATCACATGTGAAGAAATAGAAGTTGTCCTCTCACATAGATTTTGCACATTGCTCCTAGGTCTCATGGAATTGTATGAAGAGATAAAATTTGTAAAAAAAATAAAATTATATATATATAAAGTGTATATATATATAAAGTATATATATATATAAAGTATATATATAAAGTATATATATATATATACTTAAGCTGGCCATGGTGGCATACACCTGTAATCCCAGCACTCAAGGAGGCAGAGGCAGATGGATCTCTGTGAGTTCAAGGCCAGCCTGGTCTACAAAGTGTACAAAGTGAGTCCAGGACAGCCAAGGCTACACAGAGAAACCTTGTCTTAGGGAAACACACACACACACACACACACACACATATAAAACTTTTTATAATTTTCTCTAGCCAGATCTCAGCCCTGCACTGTGCAGCACAGACTGCTGACTGCCATTCTGCTCAGCACTCACTGGTGGGATGTTAATTCTCAGAGAGACAGTGTCTGCCTTAGGTCACACAGCTAAAACGTGGTGGAGCCAAGTGTGTTAAAACGCAGGGCTTTTGACTGCGGACACTTTATTTCGTTTATCAGAGTTGCTGTTTCAGTTTCCAAATTAGAATAGCTACCCCCAGTATCCGCTCCAAATCTGAGCAACCTCTAGGTGCCCTGTGAAACCACATCTGCCGTAGAAAAGGGAGAAAAAGCCACAGTGCCGTTGGAAAGGCTTCTTGTGAAGTTAAACTTAAAACCCGGGCAGGCAGCTGGCACGGGTTCCTAGGCGTAGGTCGTAAAGGTTGGGAGCATTAATCACAGCTGTAAGACGATCCACATCCACCACTGGGCTCCCGTACAAAGAATTCAGAGACTCTGAGAAAAAAAAAAAAAGAGAATAGCACAGAGCTGGCCAGGCACCGGCGTTTATCAATACCTGGATTCAATCGAGAGAGAGAGATAGAACTGCTTATATTTCTCGAATTTGATTCTTTCTCCTCATTTCCAAAACCACTCCTGTCAAGCAAGACCCTGTCACTTATCACTCCAACGTCCCTAAAAGTCAACTATCTGCTTCTCTCTCCCACTTTCGTGTCACTTTAAGATAGGCTCTTGTTGTTTAACTCAGGCTGGCCTTGGACTTTTTTTTTTTTCCTTTATTTTTTTTAAGCAATTTTTTAAACCTTTATTTTTATTTTATTTGTATGGGTGTTTTGCCTGAAGTGTGTCTCTGTGACGTGTGCATGCAGCGCCCATGCAGGCCAGGAGAGGGCGTTAAACGCCCTGGACCTGGAGTTGCAGGTGGCTGTATCTACCCTGTGGGTGCTGGGAATTTGGACTTCCATCTTCTGGAAGAGCGGCCAGTGCTCTTAACCACTGAGCCAGCTCTCCAGCCCCAGCCTTGAACTTTGTTTTTTCTGTATAGCTCTGGCTGTCCTGGAACTCTGTAGAGCAGGCTGGCCTCCAACTCACAGGGATCCTCTGGCCTCTGCCTCCATAGTGCTGGCATTAAAGATATGCACCATCATGCTTGGCCTTAAAGGCAAGTTCCAGCCTTGGTAAATGAACATAAAGAACACACGCTTACACACACACACACTCATGCACTCACGCACACATACACCAGAACAAATAGCTTTTGGTACCGTACATAGACATAAAGCCTGATGTAGTGTACATTAAAAGAGAGAGAGAGGGGCTGGAGAGATGGCTCAGAGGTTAAGAACACTCGCTGTTCTTCCGAAGGTCCTGAGTTCAATTCCCAGTCAACCACATGGTGGCTCAGAGCCATCTATGGTAAGATCTGGTGTGCAGGCAGAATGTTGTATATAAAAAAAAAAAGAGAGAGAGAGAGAGAGAGAGAGAGTCAAAGGTGTTGGCTCAATGCAAACAGAAGTGTTTTCATCCGTGAAATAGACTTAGGTTGTGCAAAATAGAAAAACAGATTTTTAAAAATGATCATGTTACATATTTCTTGTGTGTGTATGTATGTACAACATACGTGCATGTAAAGGTCCGATGGCAACTTGTGGCCTTGCTTCTCGTCTTCTACTTTGTGGGTCCCGGGGACCAAACTCAGGCCAATAGCTTAGCTTTTTTGGTTTGTTTTTTTCAAGACCACGGTCTCACTCTGTAGTCCTGGCTGCTCCAGGACCTAGTAATATAGATCGGACTGGCCTGGAATTTACAGAGATCCACCTACATGCCGGGATTAAAGGTATGGCCATTATACTTGAAGCACACACATTTTTTTTTTAGATGTGTTCGTTTTATTAATTTAGGTGTATGAATAGATTTTTTGTTTTGTTTTGGCGCAAGATGTCTCCACACAGCCGCGGATGTTCTAGAACTCACTATGTAGACCAGGTTGGCCTCAAACCCAAAGACTCGCCTGCCTTCGCCTCCTGAGTGCTGGGAGTGAAGCCGTGCACCGCCATGCACAGCTGTGTGTGAGCGATCTGTCTGCATCTAAGTACGGGTACCATGTTCGCGCCTGTGCCGTCAGAGGTCAGAATAAAATTTTATTCTTTATAATAAAGAATAAAATTTGCTGGGACAACTGTGAGCCACCTTGTGGGTGCTGGGAATTGAATTATTGTCCTTGGCAAAATCAACAAGTGGTTTTTTGTTTTGTTTTGTTTTGTTTTGTTTTTGTTTCTTCTTTTTGAGACAGGGTTTCTCTGTGTAGTCCTGTGTATCCTGGGACTCACTCTGTAGACCTGGCTTTGAACTCAGAGATCTGCCTGCCTCTGCCTCCCAAATGCTGGGATTAAAAACATGCCCCGCCATGCCAGGCTCAACAAGTGTTCGTAATCCTTGAGCCCACTCCTGATCAGGGCTTGCATCATTCTTCTCTGTATCCACGGGAATCGCTCCCATAGTCAGAGCACGTCCTGCCTGGACCACCATCAGGCAAACGCTCAAACCTGGCCTCGGAGGCTGGGAAGTCTAGCTGATTAGAGTTTTGATTCTGAGAGGCACCTTTCGGATTTGAATGTGGCACCCACAAACACCCCAAGCCCACTTTAACCCAACGGAAAAACTTTCACCCAAACCTTCATGACTGAAGGTCTTGATGTGTTAAAGCCACATTTAAGCCGCAGGGTGGACCAGCATGTGGGAGGCAGAGGCGGGGGGATCTCTGAGTTCAAGGCTAGCCTGGTCTACAGAGCAAATTCCAGGATGGGCTAGGGTAGACAGAGAAACCCTGTCTTTAACTGGGTGCTGTGGCACACACCTGTGATCCCAGCACTCAGGCAGGCAGAAGCAGGTGGATCTCCGTGAGTTCAAGGCCAGCCTGGTCTGCAAGGCAAGTGCAGGACCTACATGGCTACACAGATAAATCCTGTCTAAAAAAAAAAAAAAAAAAGGAGAGAGAGACACCCTTGTCTGGAAAAAACAAAAGCAAAGACACACTTAATCTATTTTAGGAGGAGCTCCCTGGCTCTCTGCTTTCCTAAATTGAGCAATTTGGGAAGGGAGCACCACCCCTTCCTCTCTCCAGCCTACAGCCCGTGTGGGTTTGCAGGGGTGAAAGCTGGGTCTCCATGGCTGTGATCAAAAGCGGAGGTGGGGTGCTCTGAGGAGTGAAAGGGGGTCGGAGCGTTACTAACACAGTAAATATTAACGGCAAATACCAGTGTGAAGTGCGGGCGAGCCCCTCTTCAGGACTTAGAAGTTTCAGGGAGACAGGCTGCCACCCTCCAGCCCCGGTGAAGGCACCCGGAGCCGTGCCATCCACAGGAACCTTTCTCAGGGCGGGGCGGGCGGGTTCTTATCTGGACACAGCTAGGATTAGCTACACCATTCAAGTGCTCCGGGGAGAGACAATATCCATTTTCCTCCCAACATCAAGGCAGCCTTTTAAGCTTTATCCAGACTTATTTTGGTTCCTGCAATAAAAAGGCGAGGAGGGAGAACTATGTCTAACAAAAACACGGCCATTGTGTGTGCCCCGAGTTTCCCACTGCAGGCCACTTTGAAAGCGTTCCGCCGACACCTCCGCATCCCAGGCATTCAGGCAGGTTGCTTGCGAACAAAGAACACTGACTCCACACATAGCAGCCCCAAACCTCCCCTCCCAGGACAAAAGTGTCCCTGGGCAGTATTTTCAACAGGGCCCTGGTGGTGAAGGGCCAATCAGTCACTTCCAACCCTCTCTTTCTCGGGAGACAAAGGCACCTTTGGGCTGCAGAGACACGGGAGAGTTAGGATCAGATTTGTTATCAACATTGCAGCCTTCGGTTTTTGCTAGGGGGCTCGGTCTGTCTGTTGCGACCCCAGGAAGGCAGCCTTTATGGCCCGGGAGCACCGGGCCCAATTATCCACCTGCAAACATACCGTATAGGACATTTCAGGTTCCGAGCACTTTGAAAACCGATACTTAAACAGTCTCAAGGGACCAGATCCCCCACGTCGGGGATAATAGCTGCTTTGGAATCTGTTATTGGCACCAGAAAGCGTCCTCTGGAGTCACCCGAAAGCCATTTTTATTGTGCATTTGCAAACAAAGAACCTCACCAAAAGAAAGTCTGTTACCAAATCAGGGTGGGAAGTCAAACTCATCCTCGAAGAGTCAATTACCCTGGCAATTTTGTGAAGGGCTGGGAAGTGAGTCCTGTGGGAAGGCAGGGCTGGAGGGGTGTCGGGAGGGGGCTGGCTCCCACTGGCTCTAAAACCCCAACCATTACGACAGAAAGGCCTCTGTAATTTCTGGTTATAAACTTTTTATGATTATTAACTGGGGAGATGTAGGAGATGGGGAGTTCGAACCGCGGACTGTGAAGCCGCGTTAGCTGCCTCCTGAGACACTTGTCTGCGGTGCTGTGACCTGAAGCTCAGGGTCGGGCGTGTGGGCGAACCTCGCGTCCCTCGACTGAGAAGCGACCTTCTTATGTGGCTCACTTCCTTGATAAGCTCTCACCGCGCTGTTTATCTGGGGAAAGAAATACGTGTGGGAAAAGCAGCAATTTTCCCCTCATTGCAATTAAGCCCAGTCCCGGCCCCCTGTTGTGGGGTTCGCCTGCCACCTGCTGTTCAAAGGAAGAACAGCAGGAGACTAGAGCAGAAAGCGCCCGGCTCTCCCGCAAAGCACGGGGTTCAGTCCCTGGGACCCACGTGGGTGGGACACACCGACCCCCACAGCGTGTCCTCTGACTTCCGCACACACCGTGGCACGCCCGCGCACAGATGCAGTGGGAACTCTTTCCGTGTGTCAGAAAAAATTTTAATCCAAACAAAACTATGAAACAAACTGGGGGCAGTTGGCCCGCGCTTGTGATCCCAGCACCCGGGGAGGCAGAGGCGGGCAGATCTCTGTGAGTTCCAGGCCAGCCTGGTCTACAAAAGCCAGTCCAGGAGAGCCAAGGCTACACAGGGAAACCCTGTCTCGAAACACACCCCTCAAAGAGAACTATGAAATAATATACCGAGAATGGGGAACTAATGTCATGAGGATTTCTGCAGAAAGGACGACGCAGGCGCGGGAAGAGCTGTTGAGGTTCCGGGTCTAAGAGACCAGGCTCTTCATCTCCTCAGTTCCCCGCTGGCGTCCTGTCTGCTTGGGTGACCTCTCAGAATGGTAGGCAACCACCCTATCCACTCCCAGCCTTAGCACAGCGATCCTCAACCTGCGGGGTGCGACCCGCTCAGGGTGGCCCGATCTTTCCAGGGGGTCGTGTATCAGCCATCTTGCATATCAGAGATCTACCTTATGATTCATAATTTAAAGCTAGGAAACAGCAACAGAGTAATTTTATGGTTCGGGGTCACCACGACGTGAGGAACTGTGTTAGCGGGCTGTAGGGAGAGGAAGGCGGAGAACCTCTGCCCTGATGCTCACTGACTGGTGTCCCATCCAAGCTTCTACCTAGACAGTCCAGGCCCCTGCGGGCCCTGCCACCACCATCACCTTCCTTCTGCTCCCCTCTTCTCCTCCGCTCTCCCCTCTTCCATGGCCTTCATTAAATGTCCAACGCAGCTTCTATGTTTTATTTCTTTTGTTTGTTTTGTTCTTGTTTTTCGGGACAAGGTTTCTCTGTGTAGCCCTGGCTGTCCTGGGGATTCCCTCTATAGACCAGGCTGACCTTGAACTCACAGAGATCTGTGTGCCTATGCTTCGTGGGTGCTGGGATTAAAGTTGTGTGCCACCGCCGCCCAGCCTGTTTCATTTCACTGGGGGAGAGCCCAGGTAAAGAAAAAAAATGTGGTTCCCTCGAAGAAAATATTTACCACCTCTTACACAAACCTGAGGAAGACCTAAAAGCACTTTAGCTCTGCTGCCGCCCTACTGACCCTTGCAGGATTGGGTAAACAATTTATTTTTAAAGATATAGAGAAGCTGAGGCTTGAGGATCCCTTGTATAAATAAGGTTATCCTGGGCTACATACTTTGAGCCCATCCTAGGCAATTATGAGATCCTGTCTCAAAACAAAACCAAAACAAAACAAAGAGAGATGCAAGGAAACATAGGCTATGTCATGAATTTCCCTCTTACGTTTGTGCAGCTAATTCAGTATGTACTGTCCCGGTTTTAGGATTCAAAGCAGAGTTATTTGAACTCTATACCCTTCTGCCTCTTTTTTTCTTTTCTAGACGGCTTTTCTCTGTGTTCCATGGCTGTCCTGGAACTTACTTTGTAGACCAGGCTGGCCTCGAACACACAGAGATCCTTCTGCCTCTGCCTCCCAAGTGCTGGGATCAGAGGCGTGCACCCCTGCACTTGGTTTTACGTGGTGCTGGGGCCAGCACTCTACCAGCTGAGCTGCATTCTCAGCTCAACACCATGTTTTTTTGGGGGGTTTGGTTTGGTTTGGTTTGGTTTGGTTTGGTGTTTTGCAAGTAGCAACACTGTGTAAGAGGCTCAGGCCCAGGTACCGTGGCACACGCCTATAATTCCAGTACACACAGCAGACTAAGAGCAGGGGACAACGGGACCAGAATCAACTACTAAAAAGAAAGACCAAATTGCAAAACAGCAAAGGCAACATTTATGGGCCAGGCCTGGCAGCATAGCCCCTTAATCCCAGCCTTTAGGAGACAAGAGACAAGTAGATTTCTGTGAGTTCAAGGCCAGACTGCTCTGGGCTACACAGTAGCTTCCAGGTCAGCCACGAGTTCCAAGCCAGCCAGGTCTACATAGTGAGACCCTATCTAAAGCTACCCCCTCAAAGAAAATGAGGCTATGGAGTGGCCCAGTGGTAACGGCACCTCGCTAAGCTTCAGGATGAGTTCAATCCCATGTGACTTACGTGGAGGAAAGAGAAAACGGCCCTTGAAAAATGTCCTCTCACTGCCACATAAAATCGTGCTGTGTTCCACCCACACATGCCTGCACACACAATAAGTAGACAGAATTTTAAAAAGTAAAATTTAAAAAGTGAAATAATAGGTACTTTAGAATGCGTGGGTTAAGGGGCTGGAGTGATGACTCAGTGGTTAAGAACACCGGCTGCTCTTCCTGGAGGTCCTGAGTTCAGTTCCCAGCACCCACATGGCAGTTTACAACTGTCAGTAACTCCAGTTCCTAGGGGATCTGATGACCTCCCTGTCCACGTACAAACAGGAAGAACACCAATGGACATAAAATAAGAAATTCTAAGTAGAGGCTTATATTCGTTACAGGCATGCGCTTCCACATCCAGTTTGAGGGAACCAGGGCTTTATGCATGCCAGGCAAGCATTCTGCAAACTGAGAAACACCCAGCTTTCTTTCTTTGTTTGTCTTTGAGGTGGAGGAGTGCTGCATTGCCCCTGACTCTGGGTTTGAACTCAACGAGTTCTCTCTCTCTCTCTCTCTTTTGGGTTGTTCGAGACAGGGTTTCTTTGTGTAGCCTTTGCT
Organism: Rhombomys opimus; assembly: GCA_010120015.1. Taxonomy (NCBI): domain Eukaryota; kingdom Metazoa; phylum Chordata; class Mammalia; order Rodentia; family Muridae; genus Rhombomys; species Rhombomys opimus. The sequence goes on along the minus strand of REGO01000146.1, from coordinate 2,083,516 downwards.
GTCCTGGACTTGCTTTGCAGACCAGGCTAGCCTCGAACCTGCAGAGATCCGTCTGCCTCTGCCTCCCTGAGCTGCTGGGACTGAACTCAGGAGTCTTGATCACCTTCCTGAGTAGCTAGGACTAAAGGTGGATGATACCAAAACTGCCTCTTAACTTCCTGTTAACCCTCCCATCCATCACCTATGGGCTTTCTATGTCCCTGGAAACTTGCATGTGCTAAACATGTGCTCGCTCACTGAACCACACGCTCCAAATTGCCTTTAGTGACGATATTAACTTGTCTGGTGGGATCAAAGCTTATTACCCCTAAAAGATGCCTAGGTTCCAAATTGTTACTGTTCTCTTACTAAACAAAACAAAACAAAACAAAAACGCCAGACAGGGCTGGAGAGATGGCTCAGCAGAAGCCTTGGTTGGGTTCCCAGCACCGACGCTGCACGCTGAAGAAGGGCTACAGCTCTAACGTTCGTCTCATTTCCACACAGGAAGAGTAGAAATGTGACTCAGTCATGCTCCTTAGCCATAGGAGTAAATTCCTTCTCTCCTGTGGTGACTCCTAGAATCGCCATTACCATCACCACAGAAATCCTGGACCTCAAATCCGCAAGGACTCTGGGAGACAAAACATGCCCAAGTCGAAGGCTGTCTGAGCTGGGACTCCGCAACCCCACTTAGGAGAGTGTGCGCCAACGAAGGCTTTCGAAGTCCAAAGAGCACAGCCAAGCTGCACACAGTGGGCGGGCGGAGAGTTCAAGGTCACCCTGGGTTGCAGAGAGTTTGACGTCAGCCATCTGTGCATACACGGTTTGGTAAAGTGCTGCCCGAGCAGGAGGACTTGAGTTCTGATCCCCATTCGCACTGGCGGTGTGGAGACAGGCGGATCCCTGCAGGTCAGCTCCGTGAGGGGCCCTGTGGCGTGGAGAGGAAGAAGGCTGAGGAAGGCATGGTGGCTTGCGAGCATTCCATTCCTCCATACCAGAATCCCAGCAGAGAATCCAGGCCCGGGCAGGCAGGTTTCTACAAGTATAAGGCCAGCCTGTTCTACATAGTGAGTTCCAAAGAGTGAGATAGTGAGACCCTGTCTCCAAAAAAATAAAGAAAAACAAAAACAAACAACAAACACACAAACATAACCTAAGAAAGAAACAAAGAATGTGGAAGGCTGGAAGATGGCTCACTGGGGAAAGCCAGACACCTGAAGTTGATCCCCAGAACCTAACTGCTGAGAGAAAAGAATTTGCTTTGTGTTTGTTTGTTTGTTTGTTTTTGAGGCAGTGTTTCTCTAAATAGCCCTGGCTGTTCTGGAACTTGCTCTATAGATGAGGCTGGCCTCGAACTCACATTGATCCATCTGCCTCTGTTTCCCGAGTTCTTACACACACACACACACACAAACGCACGAAGATTTAAAAAGAATCAGGTGGAGACTGATTTTGGAAGACACCAGCACACACTCTCGTGAACATACACATATGGGCACTGGCAATAACAACCTGAAAAGCACAGCTTGATTCACTGTGTTCTTTTTTTTTTTTTTTTTTAATTTTTATTTTATGTACATTAGTGTGAAGGCGTCAGATCCCTTGGAATTTGTGTTTCAGACAGTTGTGAGCTACCACGTGGGTGCTGGAAATTGAACCCAGGTCCTTTGGAAGAGCAGACAGTGCTCTTAACCACTGAGCCATCTCTCCAGCCCTGGTTCACTGTGTTCTTGTTTGGAACCAGAGTCCCATGTAGCCCAGGCTAGCCTCAAACTATGTGTGTAACTGAGGTCAGTCTTAAATCCCCGGCTGCTCTCAGCCTCTCAGGCCTATGTCACAATGTCTGGCTGATTGGATTTGATCAACATTAAAATCTGCTCTTTCGTAGACTTCAGGAAGAGAGGGAGTCCTGTTTGCTAGTTTGAGGCAAGCTTTCACCATCCACGCCCGGCTGCCCAGGAACAAAAATAATTATCGCTCCTCTACGTCCAGAGAGAGCTAGGCTTAAAGGTATGTCCTGTCACCCTGTTCGGCCAGTGAATGCATGTTTTGGGCAAGTGACCTGAATCCAGAAGATGCTAAGAATAAATCTGCTCCTCAGACAACCCAGCAAGGAACAGACAGAAGACTTGTACAGATTCTCCTCCAAAGAAGATACACATAAAAAAAGCAAGAAGTCCCACTGTGAGTCAGCAGGGAAATGCAAATTAGAACCACGATGAGCTCTCTGAAGCCAGAAGCAGAAACTAGGAGGAGAGGGCTTCCTCAGAGGCGCTCATCCAGTCCTGCACACTCCTGCTTAGAAGAGAGCGGCGGAGTCTGTGGAGACGCGGAGAATACACTGAGGTTTCAGACTGTTACCTCAGGGCCGGGCAGGCTTTGTAGTAAACCCTGGGAAAATGCTTAGGTGGGGCAGACCAGAGGAAGGAACAGATGAGAGCTTTTGACAAACACCCAAGATAGAATTTTTTTTTTTTTTAATGGTTTTTCGAGACAGGGTTTCTCCGTGTAGCCCTGCTCACTTTGTAAACCAGGCTGGCCTCAGACTCAGAGATCTGCCTGCCTCTTCCTCCCGATTGCTGGGCTTAAAGGTTTGTGCCACCAGTTAAGGACACTATCTCCTCTTCAGGAGGACCTGGGTTCAATTCCCATCACCCACATGGGCGCTCAGAACTGTAACTCCAGTTGCAGGAACCCAATGTGTTTTCTGGCCTCTGTGGGCACAGCGAGCACAGAGTACACAGATGCACGTGCAGGCAAAACATGCATCAACATTTTTAAAAAAAAAGTCATGCTGCTGGGGTTAGTGCGCAACCCTGTAGCCCCTGCGCTCTGGAGGCAGAGGGAGGAGGATGAAGGCCAGCCTGGGCTGAAGATCAGTGCTTGTCCAACACTGAGGAAGCCCTGAGTCTGATCCCCGGACCTCATAAACCAGGCATGGTGGCTCACCCCGGTAATTCCAGCACGTGGGAGAGAGAAGCGGGAGGATCAGAGCCTCAGAGTGAGTTCGAGGCCAGCCTGGACTACATGAGATCAGGTCTCTACAAAGATAACAAACAAACAAATCAACGACAGGGCCTACAGAACGAGAGCTCAGGAAGAGTCTGCTGCCCGGCCAGCAGAGCTCAGCACCACTGCAGAGCCTGGGCAGTGAAGGAGGTTCGTCTTCTGCGACATCCCGCTTTCATTTGTTTTCCTTTTTATTTTATTTTATTTTTGGTTTTTTGAGACAGGGTTTTTCTGTGTGGCCCTGGCTGTCCTGGACTCATTCTGCAGACCGGGCTGGCCTGGAACTCACAGAGAGCCGCCTGCCTCTGCCTCCTGAGATTAAAGGCTTGTACCACCACATACAGCTAAATTACAAATATTTTAAACATTTGCAAATTGTTCTTCAACAAAAACTTCCATTCTTTAAATGAAACGGTGAGTCACAGGTTGGGGAAACATATTCATTAAAGATTATTATACACTTATTATATTAAATAGGATATATTTATATTACATTGTACAAGCCCTGTATATTCACACATGGAATTCTCTGTAACTCTGTAAGAGAAATGACTCAATTGGAAAATGTGGCAGCTGGGCGTGGTGGCGCACACCTGTGATCCCAGGACTCTGGGAGGAAGAGGCAAGTGGATCGCTGTGAGTTCCAGGCCAGCCTGGACCTACAAAGTGAGTCCAGGACAGCCAAGGCTACACAGAGAAACCCTGTCTCAAAAAAAAAGAAAAAAGGAGCAGAAGCATATAGAAATAGTGAGTTTGTGGAAAGTGCTCGCTAACGTTAGTCATCAGGAAATGCAGACTAAAGTCACAAAGAGAAAACACTCCACACCCACCGGCGTGACTAAACTTAAAACAACTGATATCACAACCCAAGCACAGGTGTCCAACCTTTTGACCTCAACACGATGCTGTCATCCTCAAATGTCATCTACAGATGGGCCTCATTCACAGCCGTTCTCCGCCCCGTGTAGCCAGTTAGACACGCCTGGCAGTAACAACCGCAGGTTTGTGCGTTCCTAGTAAGAGAGTGATGTGGTGGGAGCTGGAGAGAGGGCTCAGAGGTTAGGAGCACTGGCTGCTCTTCCAGAGGTCCTGAGTTCAATTCCCAGCAACCACATGGTGGCTCACAACCACCTATAAAGAGATCTGGTGCTCTATTGTGGCATGTAGGCATACATGCAGGCAGAACACTGTACACATAATAAATAAGTAAACCTTAAAAAAAGAAAGTAATGTGGTGCATTATAATAAAAATAATAACCATTTATTATTACCTATGTTAATATGATATATATGAATGTGTCTATGTAGCCTTGGCTGTCCTGGAACTCACTGTGTAGACCAGGCTGGCCTCAAACTCACAGAGATCCGCCTGCTCTGCCTCCCCAATGCTGGGATCCAGGTGTGTGCCACCCTGCCCGGCCAGCCAGTGCTCTTAACCCCTGAGCCGTGTCTCCAGTCGAACAGGCAGTCTTACTTCCTCCTTCCACATGCTACGGTTGCAGGCATGTGCCCACACTTGTCTGTAATTTTTGTTTCTCTGTTGACTGGGGAGGGGGGGAGACACACTCCGAAGCTCAAGCTGGCTCAAGCTCATGGCAATCCTCCTGCCTCCGTCTTTGAAGGGCTGGGGTTACACCCGGGCTGTCAATACCCGTCTTTAGGTAGGCTTTCTTTCTTCTTTCACGTCTTAATTATATGCATAGATGTGTGTACATATGTGTGCACAGAGGCTAGAGGTGTTGGGGCTCCTGGGCTGGGTTTACTGGTGGTTGTGAGTCACATGAGCTGGGTGCTGGGATTTGAACCTGGTGCTCTGGCGGAACACTAAGCGTTTTCACTACAGAGCCATCTCTCCCGTCCTAAAAGAATGGTTTCCGCTTTCACCAGACTGCAGGACCACAGGTCCACCGGGGCATCTCATCAAGAAGCTGGGAGAAAGAAGACAGGGGAGGAAGAGGAAAGGCAGCCCGGGTCTCCTAACTGAACAGCCCTGGTCTTTTCACTGGGCTTTCCCTTTGTGGCCACTGCACAGCTTAAGATCCATCTACAGGGCCTGGAGAGATGGCTCAGTGGTTAAGAGCACCGTCTGCTCCTCCCAGTGAAGCCCAGGTTCAATTCCCAGCACCTACATGTCAGCTGAAAACTGTCTATAACACCAATACCAAGGAATCTCACACTTTCACATTAATGCACATAAAATAAACCATTAAAAATAAAAGATCAGTCTCCATTTTGCCCTGTGTCTTGGTGCACATCTGCAATCCAGGATTCGGGAGGCTCAGCTCTGTGAGTTTGAGGTACAGAGTGAGTTCCAGGACAGCCAAAGCTACACAGAGAAACCCTGTCTCGAAAAACAAAAAAACAAACAAACAACAACAAAAAACTTGAGTTGAGTATCGTGCATTTTATTGGATGTAAACAAAATTCAATATTCATATAAACATGGAAGTGAAATTTCTTCCTGGTCAGTTAGCCTGAGTCAGAGTTTGTGAAGAGAATCCTTTGTGTCCTAGGCAGCTGGAAGAACTGGGCACTGTTGATTGGTAGGCGGCTCACCAGCGCCCCCTGGAGGTGAGCTGGCAGCACAGCCCACATTCCTGGCAAAGCAACTGTCTGAGGTTTAGCCACTGATAGCTGCCTTCCACCCTGTGATCTTACCTGGGCATGGTGGCACATGGCTGTGATTCCGGCACTCAGGAGACTGAGGCAAGAAGATTGTGAGTTCGAGGCCAGGCTGACCTACATGGCAGGTTCAAGGTCAGCCTGGGCTATGTAGTGTACTTCAAACCCCTGGCAACTGACGAAAACTTTGTCTCACCGGGCATAGTATCACACACCTTTAGCCCAGCACGTGGCAGGCAAAGGTAGGTGGATCTCTGTGAGTTCAAGGCAAGCCTGGTCTACAAGCACATTAGAGTCTGGCTGGCCTCAAACTCACAGACATCCTCCTGGCTCTGCCTCCCGAGCGCTGGGATTCAAGGCTTGTGCCCTGCTCCCGGCAAACGTTCTTTTTTCTTTGAGTCTTTGTTTTTGTCATTTAAAAACATGATCTTGAACTGGGGCATGGCGGAATATGCCTTTAGCCCCATCACTTAGGGAGGCAGAGGCAGGAGGATCTCTTTGAGGTCAAGGTCACCCTGGTCTACAAAGGGATTCAAGGCTACACAGAGAAACCCTGTCTCGGAAAACCAACCAACCAAACAAAACATAGAAACAGGATCTTATTCAGTATAAACTGACCTCAGAGTAGCTACATAAGCAAAGACAACCTGGAACTCCTGATCCTCCTGCCTCTACCTCCCAAGCACTAGGATTATAACACTCATTCCACACCCTGGTTAGGGACCATCTTTGTTCCCATTGCTCCTCTCACGGTCAATGCCAGAGCCTTGACTCTCATTAATTTTTTTTTTCCAGTACTGGGGATTGAACTCCATATGATATGGCAAGTGCTCTACCACTAAGCGATGTCCTCAGCCCCGTTCTTATTTTTATTTTTAATTTTTAAAATTGTATAGGAGTGCTCTATATGCATTTGTATCTGCAGGCCAGAAGAGGGCACCAGATCTCACTATAGATGGTTGTGAGCCACCATGTGGTTGCTGGGAATTGAACTCAGGATCTCTGGAATAGCAGACAGTGCTCTTAGCCTCTGAGCCATCTCTCCAGGCCCCGTTTTTGCTTTTTAGTTTGCTTTTAAGTTGCTCAAGATAACATTGAACTTGGATCCTCCTGTCTCAGCCTCCCAAATATCCCAAATAGCTGGAATTACAGTCTTGGGCCACCAGACCTGGCTATGTTAAAGTGCCCCACCCTCTCTGAGAAGGCTTTGCAGCTCCATGTAAGAGCTGAGATTTCAAGGAGGCCAGAAGTCTGCTTCAGAACACAGGGCGGGTGATGGCTGCCGTGAGACACAGCCTCATTTGTGCCCCTCACTGAACTTCCTCTCATTGCTCAGAGTTAGCCTCTACTTGGAAGCTCCAGGAGGGCCCTGTAATGAAAACTCCATAGCAACAGTAGGGGTGACTGGGCCCAGCTAAACCCAGCCTCAGGGAGAATTTTCTGCCATGGATGAGTGAGTGAGCCAGGCCTGTCCCACATGCAAGCTCTGTGCCCAGGTCAGACATGTGTCATCCGTCATCCGCCTCCTGATTTCTCAACCCAGCCCACAGCCTTTGGGGCAGGTGTGGAGCCACAGAAGAGAAGCAACAGAGGAAATGACTTATAAAAAGCAGTCTCAGATTGAGTCACACACATGAGTTATAGCTCAGAAAAGAGGTTCTGGGCAGGAAGGGAAAACGAGGCCTTGTGAAAGGCTCCCCCTTCTCCCTGGGGAAGACGCCTCAGAGGAGCCGACTTCTCTCCAGGCCTTGGATACGGCTTTGCTTGTCCACATGTGGAATGAGGAAAGAACCTGAGCTGGGAGCTGGTGTGTGGGATCCGGGAGGAAGGAGGGCAGCAGTGAATATGTGTTAGCCTCGGTCATCTTGTGCCCCCTGCATAAAACAGAACAAAACACAGGCACTAATATGAACTCAGGTTCACAGATGGGGAGCTGGCTGGGGATGGCAGCAGCACCCCTTCAATCCCAGCAACTTGGGAGGTGGGTGGCTTGGCGAAGCTCTTCTTTACAAACCCAAGGACCCGACTTCAAACCCCAGAATTCACAGGAAAAGCTTGACGCTCAGGGAGGCAGAGGCAAGCGGCTTGGCTCTTGGGACCAACGGTCAGCCAGTCTAGCCCAGTGAACTCTGGGCCTGGAGACCTGTCTCTCAGGATGTTAAATGGTATACGTTTGTTTGGCATTTGAGGACATAAAGGGTCACAGCTCCAACTGACTGGGTGTCTGGGTAGTGTCCACCCACCGTGGCCTTCCCAGTCGAAAGGGGCAGGAGGGGGAAAGAGGCGCACCGCAGGGGTCCTACGGCCACCCACCTTCCTCCCACAGCCTTAGTGCCACCCTTTGCCTGTGGCTGCAGCTGCCACCTTCAAGGAAGGCGCTGCACTCAGGGAGGTCTCTCTAGCTTCATGTTGAATCATCTTTCCCCTGAGTCTCCCACAGTCAATGGGGAAGCCCTCTCTCTGTTTCTAGAAAAAAAATGTATATATAGCTACTCAGAAACGTCTCCATTCAGCGTGGAGGAACTTTCCATGATGCGGGATTACCCTGCAGCGTGGGCGTGGTGGATTCTCCAGGCCTGGCAATATCCAACCGCGGCCTGGGTGACTAGCTGAAGGGGCTTCCTGTAAGAGACAGGAGTTGGGTCTAGGCCTTTAAAGTGCTTTACCCAAAAGCTTTAATGAGTCATTAAGAGTTGAATCTAGCCTTTAAATGAGGGTCAAATATAGGGCATTTATGAACTTCGAGCTAAGAAAAACTTAGGCTCAAACCTGCCTCACTGGCATAGTATGTACCTAGGAGTTCAAGGCAAGACTGGGCGACACAGAGGCCTGCCTGGGCAACAGGGAATATTCCCTTTTACAAAAACAAAACAAAACAACAAAAAACCTCACAGGGCTGGTGAGATGGTCCAACCAGTCAGGGCCCCTGCCACCAAGCCTACTGACCTGAGTTCGGTCCTTAGAACCACATAACAGGAGAGAGCCAGCTTCTGTACAGTGTCCTTTGACCCCCACCTACATGCTATGACATGTGTGCCCACACACAGAAACATATACACAATAAATAAACATTTTTTTTTTAAAGCGGCCTAGCCACTTCCTTGCTTGGACACTGTGGGTACATTTCCTCTGCTGACCTCAATTTTCTTCTTGTCAAATCAAAAATACCCACCTCATGGGACTACTTGGATTTTTTTTTTTTTTTTTTTTTCTTTTTGAGTCAGGCTGGCCTCAAATTCGCTATGCAGCCAGGGCTGGCTGTTATCGAAGCCCCGTTCCTCCTACCGTTACTTTCTAAGTGTGGGATGATGGGTAGACAGGACCACACTGGTTTTCTGCAGTGTCGAGAGGGGACCCAGAGCTTTGCCGATTCCAGGCAAGCACTGTCCAAACTGGGCCACCTCCCCAGCCCGACGAAAAAGCTGAAGGTACCCGTGTGACAGTGTGACATCAGTGCCCTGCCTGGTGTGAAGTGGGGCTCGGTAGAGCACACCTCTGACAGTTTGTCAACAAATGGCCAAGCCACAAATTAACAGGTCCACTGCTGACCTGTCATTACAGAGCGAAGGGTTTAAACGCATGTGCTGAGGTTCTGAGAGGGCAGGAAGCCGGCGCTTCCTCTGAGGGGGACTATTTTTGAGGTAAATCTAGAAAGCATAATACACAAATGGGCAAAACGCAAGAAATGCTCGGCACCCCTGGGGCAGGTTCGGTGAAGAGCATGGACTGTTGCTCCTCCAGGGGCCTGATTCGGTTTCCAGCACCCACATCAGGTGGCTCATAACTGTCTCTAACGCTGGTTCCGGAGAATTCAAAGCCCTCTTGGGGCCTCCACAGGTACCTGCACATGTGTGGCACACATCAACCCATAAAGGCACATATATATTAAAAAAAAAAAAAAAAAAAAAAAAAAAAAAAGGCCAGACAGTGACCAGTGACGCCTTTAACCCAGCACTCAGGCGGCAGAGGCAGGTGGATCTTTGTGAGTTCGAGGCCAGCCTGATCTACAGAGCCAGTTCCAGGACATCCAGAACTCCACGAGGAAACCCTATCTTGAAAAGCAAAACAAGCAAGAGTCGGCAGAGCAGGCGGATCTCTGAGACTGAGGCCAGCCTGGTCTACAGAGCAAGTTCCAGGACAGCCAGGGCTACAAAGAAAAACCTTGTCTCAAAAAACAAAACTGGGGCCTGGAGAGATGGCTCAGAGGTTAAGAGCACTGACTGTTCTTCCTAAAAGTCTTGAGTTCAATTCCTAGCACCCACATGGTGGCTCACAACCATCCACAATGAGATCTGGTGCCCTCTTCTGACCTGCTGCTATACATGCTGACAGAACACTGTATACATTATACATAAATACATCTTTAAAAAAAACAACACTATACCAAACCAACCAACCAAACAGAACAAGACAGAAAGGATCCTCAGAGATCTTGGTGTGTCCAGATGCAATTGAGACTGAGTCTGTGATCCAAAGGGAACAAGTCAGTGTGTCCAGAGGAATCGCCTGGACCTTGCGAAGCCGTCACCAGTGTGTGCAGCCCAGGTAACAGAAACTTCCTGTCTTCAGAGCTGTGTGATGTGAAATCGCTCTTGGGTGTTCTCAGAAGCTCAGGGGTGTTCAGATCCCCACCCATCTGTATATTCCGCTCTGCTCACAGCTATGTCCTTAGGCAAGTCAAGCTTGTGTGAAATAGTTGATTGTATCTTGCTCACATGAGGATTTAGTGAAAGAAAGCATGAAAACCACTACGTGCCCCACGCTCTGCAGGTGAGAGCTGTGAACTCCTTATCGGCGATCATGTCTCTGGTATTTTGTTATAGAGAAAGCAGACAAGGGCATCTTGAGGTTTTTTTTTTTTGTTTGTTTTGTTTTAAGATTATTTATCATGTATACAGTGTTCTGCCTGCATGTACGCCTGCGTGCCAGAAGAGGGCACCAGATCTCATTATAGACAGTTGTGAGCATCTTGAGTCTTACTTAATGTGTCTTGCCCAACCCTGGGCCAGTGGGTTCAGCCTAGAGAATCAGTGCTCAGAGAGATGCTAGTAGCTGTGAGCTGTTTCTAGAGTTTGGTTAGTTCTAGAAGAGTCTGGGGAGAGGGCACTGTTGAGCAAACTTTGCACAAAATTTTCCTTTCTTCTTCATAGTCACTCCCTCTCCCTCTTGTTTTTGTTGTTTTTCCAAGACAGGTTTTCTTCTGTGTAGCCCTGGCCCTCCTGGAACTCGCTTTGTAGACCAGGCTGGCCTAGAACTCAGAGCTCCACCATCCTCTGCCTCGCAAGTGCTGGGATAAAAGGTGTGTTCCATGCCCAGCCACTTGCTCGATTTTCAAGTGGTGTTGAGCTAAAGAGAGACGGCTTTACTCTTTGGTTTGTTACTGTTTATGAGGGCATTTTTGCCCTCGCGTCTGTCTGAACACCACATGAGAGAGGGTCTCATCTCGCATAACCCATGCAGACTTTGGACACACCGCGTGGTTGAGGACGGGTTCATCCTGGGAAACATGGCCCAAACCAAAGCCAAACGGACAAAATCAAGACCTTGATCCTCCTGCCTCCACCTCTCGAATACCGGGATTGCAAGTGTGTGCTAGCACCACTTGCTCAAAGGATTTTTTTTTATGTTATTTTATTGTGTTGGATGTATGCATGCATGTGAGTACACTGTGGAGGTCGGAGGACAGCTTGCTGGGATCAGGGCTTTCCACTGAGGGCTCTGGGACTCGATCTCAGAACGTCAGGCTTGCACGGCAAGCACGTTAGCTGCCGAGCTACCTCATCGGCTCCGAGAAGACATTCTTGAATCTCTTCTCCAGTGTCCAAAACCGCGAGCGCTCTGTCTACTGTCAAAGCGTGTCCTGACTGTCGGCTCCCCCTCCAGCCTGCTCAAGCCACGTCAGCCCTTCCACGGTCACCCTGTTCTGCCCATCGACTTGGTATGCAGCAGTCGCTGACTTCAAAAAACAGAAATGGCCCAGGGCCGGAGCCCATGTTTATCATTTCCAGGTGGCTTGATCTACAGCAGCACCCTGAAAGTAGGTCAATGTTCTCCTACTTCCTGTTTGAGAGCAGCCTGGGCTACAGCAGGAAAAGAGCGAACATGTTACTGTCTTATTTATATGGTGTCGGGAATTAAATCTAGCCTGCATGTCTTGAACTATGTGCCTTTTTTTTTTTTTTTAAAGATATATTTAGTACATGAGTGCTCTATCTGCATGTATACCGGCAGGCCAGAAGAGAGTCTCAGATCACATTATAGATGGTTGTGAGCCATCATGTGGTTGACTGGGAACTGAATTTAGGACCTCTGGAATAGCAGCCAGGGCCCTTAACCTGTGAGCCATCTCTCCAGCCGCCATGCCTGGACTCTCAACCAGTGGTTCTCAACCTGGGAGTCCACCTTTTCACGGGGTCACATACCAGATACCCTGCATATCAGATATTTACATTATGATTCGTAACAGTCGCAAAAGTACAGTCACGAAGGAGCAACAAAAATAATTTTAGGGGCTGGGCGGTGGCAGCACACACCTTTAATCCCAGCACTCAGGCAGGCAGATCTATGAGTTTGAGGCCAGCCTGGTCTACAGAGTAAGTTCCAGGACAGCCAGGGCTACACAGAGACACCCTGTTTTGGAAACAACAACAACAACAAAACCCTTTTATGACTGGGGTCACCACAACACAAGGAACTGTATTAAAGGGTCCCAGCTTTAGGAAGGTTGAGAACCCGCTGCCCTAAATCCTCTTTTAAGAGTTTGCTCAATGCTTCGTAATGTTCAAGTCTGGCCTGCAAAGCCCTGCCTCCTCCTCAGCTCCTCGGCACACACTCCTGCTCCTGAGGAGAGCATCATCAACCCTCTCACCCACGCTAAGCCCCTGGCTGGGCCGTTTGCTAGCTTCATCCTCCAGCTAGCCCACATTTCCCCCTTAGGACTGTCCTAACTCTCCTGCTATGGTTGGTCCCGTCTAACCATCCAGACCTCAGCTTCTGGGTTGCTCTCTCCAGGAGCCTTTCCTCCCTAATTCTCTGAACATCCTATCAGTTGGTGACTTTGGACTCCTTGGTGTCCATTTCCCCTACTGTGCGGTGAGATCCAGGCTCTTATTTTCTACCTGGCTCCCCAGAAAACCCCCACTGCATGAAAGGATGTCATTCCCTCTCTGAGCCTGTTTTCCGTCCTTAGAATGGAGCATCTAGGACAGGGTTGTTAAGATTAAATGAGACAGGCGCTAGGGGCATAGTTCAGTGACAGAGCACTGTGTGGGGTCCCAAGTTCAAGTTCCACCACTAAAAGAGGAAAGGAAGGAGGGAGGCCGGTGGCAGAGCACTTGTTCAGGAGTGTAGGCCCTGCGGTTGATTGTCACCGCAAAGGGCCAGCCAGGGACGGAGTTTCACACTCCTCAAATGACCTGTGCTCGCTCGGAGCAGGTGGGCTAAACCGACCCTAGCCTGTTTCCTGTCACTTCAAGGGAGGATAAAGAGCGGAAGAGCAGGTGCTTCGACAGGATTGTTAAGTTTATTAGAAAGGCCTTGGACAGGTGAACCCTGAGTTACCAGCTGAGGAGGAAACGAAAAAGCCCTCGCCCTCCCGGTGGCCCACCTCCCTGGTCTCCTGTGAACTCCTTCCGGTGGCAGACAGGAAGTCGGCCAAAAAGTGCTCTCTACCTCCTCTCCACGGGGCTGTCCGACCGGACTGCGGGGGCCCGCCGTGGATGGGCAATGCGGGTGCTGGTGCCTGGAGCCAGGGGCTGACAGGGTGGTCCCTGGCTCTAGCAGAGAGTGGTTCTAGAAGCCCAGAGAACGGAAAAGGAGCCGGCTGGGGCCCAGGTTCTGCCGATAGTCAGCGGGCGGCTCTGAGGCAACGCTGGGCTGCTTGGAGGTGTGTGTGCAGGCGGCTCCGTGGCCAGGAGATGGGTGCTTAGGGGAGGGCCCCAAAGCCGACCAAGGGGGTCTTGGCCACACAGTCTCCACGTGACTCGGCGCTCCTCCTGGGACTGCAGTGGACAAAAAGGCAAATGGATCTTGTAAAAAAAAAATCCATGGTTTTGAGAGATGCCATTTTTTTGGTAGATGACGTCATTTTCCCCCCTTAAAAAATAGTTTGTACAGTGAATGGATTTCACACAACGGGCCTGGGCCCAGAAGAGTCCGTCCTGGGGAGGAAGGCACTTCGCACCCTCGCTTGGGTGGTCTCCGCTGATTACGTCCTTTGGGACTCCACCTCGCTTGGTCCTGTGACACAGGCCTGCTCCCTCCGGGAAGGACTCTGCCTCCGAGAAGTTCGTCTGCCCTGCGGATCACAGGGTGGTGGAGGGCAGCTTCCTCACCCGCCGCTGGGCCAAGATGGACGACTCGATTGGCTTCAGCTGCGGGGTGGGTTTGGAGCTGTTGAGTGCAGAATATGTAGCTGCCATGGCTCCCTGAGAAGGCAGGCAGGAGAGCAGACCATGAGGGAGGGTGGTGGGCAGACAAACACGCGAACCCCAGGCCAGGCGCTGGCCTACCCCTCCCGGGAGCCCCCAGCCCTCCTAACCCACGGTTCCCAGCCTTGGTGGGGCTTCCTGACCACCGGGCTTCCCTAGGACGCGGCATGCGTAAGTCTGGAACGTCCCCAGGGGTAGGGCTATGCCTTTTTGCCACACGTCCTGGATGTGGGGACAGACACAGAGCTGCCCGGCTCTGCCACTTCAAGCCCCTGCCACAGCCCTCGGGCCTGAGACTGGGCCCCACCCCCGACACTTAGTGGCCCCAGGCTCACCTTTACGAGCTGCAGGTCTTGGTGGGACAGCTGGCTCTGGGGGAGCTTCTCTTTCTGGGTGATCCACGGGTGTTGCAGGACCTGCTGGGCTGTGAGGCGCTGGTGGGGGTCGACGTGCAGCATCTTAGACACCAAGTCCTAGAGGCACAAGGGCGAGGGGTGACGGGTGGGAGCCGTTGGGGGGAGCAGACAGCCCAGCTCCGCTGACGGCCTCAGTGGTGGCCACTGACCACAAGGCAGGCACCACCACTGCAGCCTTGCAAGATGCTCACAACCGGATGTCACTTCAGCATGGTACACGCAATTAAAATAAGGCTGCGGCGGTATACACCTTCAAACCTAGTCCGGCATTGGTGTCGCATGCCTGTAATCCCAGCACTCAGGGAGGCAGAGGCAGGCAGATCTCTGTGAGTTCGAGGCCAGCCTGGTCTACAAAGCGAGTCTAAGACAGTCAGAGCTACACAGAGAAACCCTGTCTTGGAAAAGCTAAAATACAAACAAACAAACCACCTTTAAATCCAGTGCTGAGGAGGCAGAGGAGGGTAGATCTTCATGAGCTGAATGCCAGTCTGGTCAACAGACAGACCAAGTTCTAAGATAGCCTAGGCTACACAGTGAGACCAAACAAAACCCCCAAACAGTAACAGAACCTCAACCAGATAAAAACCCCACACTTAGCTCTCCCCCTCGCCAGCCTGAGCACCCCAGACAGGTGACTTACGAGCCTCAGTCTCCCTTCTGAGAAAGAGGTGCCAGCAGCTGGCTCGGGTAGTGCTGTTCACGCTGACGCTCTGGGGAGCAGAAACTTCCCCATGCTGAAAGTCCAAGTGCAGCCTCCTCTGGGAAGGCATTCCACAGAGCACGGGGAGGTGCCCACACACCCGGCCAGAGGCCTGGCCTCCATGTGCGGACGGCCCTCCTACCACACCAACCAGACAAATGGCGAGGGGGCCATGTCTGGAAATCTACTTGGCGTAACACTGCAATGGGGGTTGCTGGAACATTCCACTTGGGAGAAAGAGGCCGCAGGAGGCCAGTGTGTGAACCGCTGAAACGCCCGACGCCAGCCCGGCTCGGTCCTCCCGGCCTCGAAGACCCACCTTGGCGGCCTCGGACACTGTGTTCCAGTTTCCCCCGCTGAGCGTGAACTTCCCGCTGCCGATCCGGGTCAGGATCTCCTCCGGCGTGTCACTGGGCCCATTGGCAAATGGAGTGTATCTGGGAAGAAGTTCCCAAATCCAGCTCTACTCTGGCCTCCATCCTGGCACTGGGGGTAGGTCAGGAGGTCGGGAGCTCCCAAAGGCAAGGGGCCCAGGCTTCACACTCACCCCGCCAGCATGGTGTACAGCAGAACACCCAGGCTCCAAATGTCACAGCCTTCATCGTAGCCCTGGCGCTTCAGGACCTGGCGGGAGGCAGGGGAGGGAGGTCAGCCGAGGGGCGTGAGGACGGGAGCAAACATTTCCCAGAAGGGGCCCAGCCTCGGGCTATCGTACCCTTGGTACCTGGGTGGAGGTCATCAACACTTCAGTTCCGGACTGTATGGGAGCTTCAAGAGCAGACACAAGGCCCCCTGCTGCCTCCACTTACCTCAGGTGCCACGAAGTTGGCTGTGTAGCAAGGTGTCATGAGGAGGCCATTCTCGGCCCGCAGCTGCTTGGCAAAGCCGAAGTCGCAGATGCGCAGGCACTCGGGGTTCCCGGACTCATCCACATACAGGATATTACTGGGTTTGAGGTCCCTGTGGACGACCTGGAAGCAGAGGGCTGGCGGGTCAGTATATGGTGGAGGAGTAGGGACCCATGCCGACCGCCAGAACTGAGGAAGCCTCGCAGACTGGCAGACAGGGGAAGGCCCAGACCCCGAAGGGAGGGGAAGGCGCTGACACGGGCACCTCATGTTGGTGTGCTGCCTTTAAAAAGCTGTGTGTAGCGGTGCCAGAGAGCACAGCTTGAGGCAGTCAACCCTTGCCTTCCACTGTGTGGCTCCTGGAGACCAAACTTGGGTCGCCAGGCTCGGTAGCAAGTACCGCCTCACCGGCTTTGTATTGCCTTTCTGGGATCTCTGAGAGGATGCCAGCAGCTGTAAGCGCGTCCCTCCTGATTGCTTCCCTCCAATTACCCATCATGTACTCTCTCCTGGGCAGCTCCCTCGTTCCCACAGTGTGGCTCCTTTCCCCCTTTCCTCTTCCTTTTTAAAAAAGTTTTCCTCTCCGACCATGGGAAAGCAGTACAATGGCTGTGCTTCCCACCCAGCGAGTTCTGCTGGCTCCACCGTCAACATGCAGAGCCCAGCTGCCCCCAGCGCCTCTCCTGTCAGGAAGCCCGTCCCCAGCACCGTCATCTGCCCCTAGATTCTGCAGCTGCCAGAGTGAGTCCCTCAGACCCCAGTCAAGGGAGCAATAGAATCCACATGGTAGAAGGAGGGAACCGGTTCCCTTAGTTGTCCTCTGCCTTCCAGATGCACGTGCCACAGCATGAGCATGTGAGCACACACGCACATGTGCACACACGCACACAATACAGCGGCGCCTCTAATCCCAGCACTCGGGGAGGCTGAGGCAGGTGGACCTCTGTGAGTTCGAGGCCAGCCTGGTCTACAAAGCAAGTGCAGGACAGTCAGGACTACACAGAGAAACCCTGTCTTCCAAATAAAATAAAATAAAATAAAATGGATGGGAGTATGCAACTCAGTTTATAGTGCTCTTGCAGGAGGACCAAAAATTCAAGTTCTCCCATGACTACACAGTAAGTAAGAGGCCAACCTGAGTCATACAGTCCTCATCAAAAAACCAACCAGCCAACCAACCAGCCAACCAGCCAGCCAGCCAGCCAACCAACCAAACCAGCCAGCCAGCCAACCAACCAGCCAGCCAACCAGCCAGCCAGCCAACCAACCAACCAACCAACCAGCCAGCCAACCAACCAGGCAGCCAACCAAACAGCCAACCAAACAGCCAGTCAACCAACCAGCCAACCAGCCAACCAGCCAACCAGCCAACCAGCCAACCAACCAACCAACCAACCAACCAACCAACCAACCAACCAACCAACAAACAAACCAACCAACCAACGCGGGGCTAGAAAGATGGCTTGGCAATTAAGAACCCTGGCTGAGCCAGGAGGCAGCAGCACACACCTTTAATGACAGCACTCCGGAGGCAGTTTGCGGCCAGACTGGTCCACAGAGTGAGTTTCAGGTTATCCAGGGCTACACAGAGAAACCCTGTCTTGAACCCCACCCCCCATACATTAAAAAAAAAAAAAAAAAGCCTTTAAAAAATGTCACTTCACTCATAATCCTGACCTCACTGGGGCTGCCCGCCACACCTAAGTAGGCTGGTGACAGTTTTGGTTTGGTTTTTGATTTTTTGGGGGAACAGGGTTTCTCTGTTTATCAAGCCCTGGCTGTCCTGGACTTGCTTTGTAGACCGGGCTGGCCTCCTGCCTCTGCCTTCCGAGTGCTGGACTTAAAGGCATGCCCACCAAGCCCGGCCAGTGACTCTTTACAGAGGAGGAAACGGAGACTCAGAGAAAGGCTGACCTGAGAGAAGCTGGAGCAGGATTTGAACTCAGCCCTGGCCACTGTTGCAGGACCTTTTCAGTTTGGTGTGGCACAGAGGACACATTTGGGGAACAGGGATAGGGAAGTTTGTGATTTTACCCTGCCCTAGCAACAGAGAGAAATGAGTAACTCTGACAGGAATCGAGTCTCAGTATGCTGAAACAGAAGTGGGGTGGGGCACAGCTCTGACAAGCTCGAGTCATGGCTGCCTGGCCACCAGGTGTGCACACTGTCACAGAAAGCCACAGCAGGCTGCGCAGGCGTGAGAGAAGCCACACAGAGAGGGAACCACAGCAACCAGACTGAGCACTGCTCCTGGGTACTAGGCGACTGTCACCACGTTGGAATTCGCCAAACCTTACTACCTCAGCGCCAAAGCCCACCCCTTCTACGGAACAGGCAGGGAAGCCCAGCCTCGCCCTCCACGGCCATGTGGTCTGCCACTCGGCCTTCAGCTCTCTCGACAAGTGTGTTTAGGGTCCAGGGTTGTAGGGAAAGGCCAGGGATGCTTCATCCGGGGCTCGGGCAGTGGTGGGTGTTTGTCACGGCAACCCCATAGTTGGTTCAGATGGAATCTGAGTTTTGATGGGGAGAAGGCAGGAGGACTGCTGGGGTTTACTGGCTTCCATTCTAGCTGAGAAAACACAAGCCCAAGGTTCAAGGAGAGACCCTGCCCGGAAGGAATAGAGGGAGAGGGAGAGAGGACGACACTCAATAATTGGACTCTGTACCTACAGGCTTCTGTACACGCCTGCCTACACAGACACACGCTCACATAAATCTTACAAAAAAAAAAAAAGTCAGCAGTGGCACACGCCTCTGACCACAGCGCTCAGTTTGAGGCCAGCCTGGTCGACAGAGTGAGTTCTAGGACAGCCAGAGCTACACAGAGAAACCTTGCCTTGAAAAACAAAAACAGAGGAAACAAACAAACCAACCAAAAGATGCAAACATACGCTCCAAAACACAAGCCCTGGCTTGTCACAGTACGGTCTATCCACTATCCACTCCCAGCAATAAGGGCAGACCCACTGCGGCCCATAGTGGGAACGCGTCGCAAAGATGCTATGTTAACTGACAGGGACAGAGAGCAGCACAGTCAGAAATGAGCTGGGGGTGGCCACACAAGCCCCGCAACCCCAGTCCTCCAGGAAGGACCAGCCTGGCTACACACCAACGGTCTTCCCTCTTTCACACAGACAACAACAACAACCCCACCCCCCAACTACAATAAAGAACAAGAAGAAAAGAGAAGTGAGTGGGTATAGGAAGGCTATTCTGAAGAGAGATTTGGGAAATGCTTTGTGCATTGATGTCAGAGCTGGAACGGGGCGTGTTCGCTGCTAGGAAACCGACTGACCTTGTGGCTTGTGCATCACATTGTATTTATGAGACATTTCAAGACACAGATGCTATTGAAACAAAAGAGGCGTGGCGCCTGTAATCCCAGCACCAGAGGCGAGCAGATCTCTGTGAGTTCGAGGCCAGCCTGGTCTACAAAGAGAGTTCCAGGACAGCCAAGGCTACACAGAGAAACCCTGTCTTAGAAAAATAAAAATAAAAAAAATAAAAAAAATAAAAAAAACTGGGGCTGAAGAGATGGCTCAGTGGTTAAGAGCACCCAGAGGACCTGGGTTCAATTCCCAACACCTACAAGGCAGCTCACAACTGTCTGTAACTTCAAGATCTGACACCTTCACACAGATACACCTGTAGGCTAAACACCAATGCACATAAAATAAATAAATAAATAATAAAAACCAACCAACCAACCAACCAACCAACCAACCAAAAAAATCAAACAGGTGTCTGGCCCCTTAGTATTCCTTCCTTTCTTTCAGCTTCTTTGGGTTTGCAGCTTCAGAGACCAAACCAACCTTGAGAGCCCCTGCAATCACCTCTACAAAAAAGAGCACCCACCCTGAGTTGGCATCGGCAGCTCCTGGAATCTGGAAAAGGCCAGAAACAAAACTTTGGTGACCTATAAACTCCTGGCTCTGGGAAAGAGACAATTTCCCGCATGCAGCTGCCTGAACTCAGGATTAATTTGTAGCCTTCACGGGGCCACAATGCCTTTGAAGACGCTCTTGTTCGGGAGAGCAATTCCTTGCTCCAAGGTTCAGGTTAGCCACTGGTAATCCGCTAGCCCAGCTCTGCCTTCTTTCTTTAAAGATTTATTTAGTATGTATACAACGTTCTGTCTGTACATGTGCCTGTTCGCCAGAAGAGGGCACCAGATCCCACTATAGATGGTTGTGAGCCACCATGTGGTTGCTGGGACTTGAACTCAAGACCTCTGAAGAGCAGACAGTGCTCTTAACTGCTGAGCCATCTCTCCAGCCCCCAGCTCTGTCTTCTTATAGCCCTGGCTGTCCTGGAACTTACTCTGTAGACCAGACTGGCCTTGAACTCACAGAAATCCACTTGCCCCTGCCTCTTGAGTGCTGAGATTATAGCTGTGTGCCACCACTGCCCCAGTACTGTGGGGCCTCTATCTAGCACACTAGGCAGTCACTCTACCATTGAGCCACAGCCGTTAAGGGGAATCTTTTTTTCTTTTTTAAAGATTTAGTTATTATTTATACAACATTCTGCCTGCACATCAGATCTTACTATAGATGGTTGTGAGCCACCATGTGCTTGCTGGGAATTGAACTCAGGACCTTTGGAAGAGCAGCAAGTGTTCTTAACCTCTGAGCCATCTCTCCAGCCCGTTAGGGGGAATCTTTAACCAGCATTAACAAGACAGGAAAAGGAAACATTTACTCTCTGATCTGACATGTTTAAATATTAGCCTGCTTGCACTGGCCACATAAGAAACCAAAGCCACTTCAAACGTGACCATTAAAAACCCCTGTGGTGGGCTGGGGAGATGGATCAGCAGTCAAAAGCACAGGCTACTCTTCCCGAGGACCCAGGTTCAATTCCCAGCACCCACATGGCAGCTCACAACTGTCTGAACTCCAGTTCCAGAGAATCTGGTATCCTCAGACATACATACATGCAGGCAAAATACCAATGTACATAAAAATAAGTAAATCTTAAAAAAAAAAAAAATGTGGCAACTAAACTGAAGCTTTGGTTACAAGGTAAAGTTCCCTTTTATAAAAGATTTCTGGGCCCCTAAGAGGGTTTAATTGGTAAAGGCAATTGCAGCCAAGCCTGATGACCCAAGTTCAATCCTGACATGCTGTAAGAGGTAACTGATTCCCACAAGAAATCCTGTGACCCACACACATGCACTGTGGCACACACTCCCACACATACTAAATTAACTAGGTGAACAAATGTGAAAGAATTCCCCAAGTAAGTTATATGTAACCTAATACAGCCATACGGCTATTTTTGCAAGTCTAGCAACATAATCGCTTCCAAGACTCTGAAAGGACAACTCCATGAATTGAGGGTCTTCCCAATGAGGAGATGGAGCTGCTCCCACCTGGCCTGAGCAATCAGGGGCACCAGGAGGCAATCTGTGGGTGCCATTCAGGATCAAGTACGGCATTTCCACTGAGGAGACAAATGGCCTTCCCCCCAACCCCACTTTACCATTTTGTAGCAGAATGCCCAACAGAGAACATACCCCCAACTGCCCTGCAGAAGAGCCAGCGCTTAAGTATAAATGGGGAACTCAACTGTTGTACATAACTAGCTCGGGGCCCATGAGTCTTTGGCCCTAGGTATGAGTACAGCAGATCCCGAGCCTGTGCACCTCTGAGGACATCACAACCCCTATCCCTACTCCATCACCAAAACATGGAACTGGATGCTGATGGTTGGACCTGGTCATAATAAGCCCCCTTCCTAGTCTTCCTCTGTGGATGTCATCGTTAAGAACAAAGAACACTGGACTTCCTTGATCAGTGTCCTGGGGTAGCGAAGTATTCTAGCTGGGTGTAGATGCTTTCCTGTCTATAGTCTCAGCATTCAGGAGGCCGAGGCAGCTGGCTCTCTGAGTTCCAAGCCAACAGGCTAGCCTAGGTTATATGAAAAGACCTTGTCTCAAAAATAATAAACAAAATCAGGGCGTGGTGCCACGAGCCTTTCATCCCAGCACTCCAGAGGCAGAGGCAGAGGCAGAGGCAGATGGATCTCTGAGTTTGAGGCCAACCTGGTCTACAGAGTAAGTTCCAGGACAGCCAGAAACTACTCAGAGAAAACCAGGCTCAAAAAACAAATTAGCAAGAACAGAGACGACAACAACAACAACAAAATAGGTAAGTCTTCTACATGATCCGTTTGGAACGCAGGCCTTGGTTGGCCTTCAGACCCATACTCCCACTCTCCCCGTAGGAAAATGAAATCGACTTTAAGCGGTTTGTGCACAGCACACAGGAGGGCTTGGGTTTGACTCTCAGCGTGGACTAAAAAAGATCCTTTCTCCCACTCATCATCAAAGCACAAAATGAATGCCAGTGGTGAGGCGCTGCATGGGCTTATGGGAAACAAAGGCACGATGGGAATGACAGAAAAAACATAAATGATGCTGCTGGGAAACAACAGACTTAGAGCCTGAGACATTCCAAGGGAACTTCTGGTCTCTTTGGCACATAAGTGGCTCGTGCTGCACCTGACACTGGGGTGCACTTTATGCAAGTTTCAATTCAGTTAAGAAACACGAGCCCAGGTGGATGAGGTCACATGCACTCGAGACAGGGTTTCTCTGTGTAGCCCTGGCTGTCCTGGAACTCACTCTGTAGACCAGGCTGGCCTTGAACAAATAAAGATCCACTTGCCTCTGCCTCCTGAATGCTGGGATTACAGGCGTGGGCACCCACCACCCAGCTGAGGTGACAAAGTCTTGCCAGGTAGACCAGCCTGGCCTCAATCTCACAGAGATTCCTCTGCCCCTGTCCCTTGAGTGCTAGAAGTAAAGGTCCGGGGTATCAGACGCAGTCTCAAAAACAAAAACTCTTTAGCTCTGGGTATTTAGAAGTCAAGTGTCCAATACTGTTCAGTGTGGCTGTTCCAGAGGGAAAAGGACTGTACTGTGCTATTCTGTCATTTGTTTGTTTGAGGTGGGGTTTCAAAACATAGACCTGGGCTGAGGAGATGGCTCAGTGGTTAAGGGAGCTTGCTGCTCCCCTGGAGGACTCTTAAATTTGGTTCCCAGCACCCACATCTGGTGGCTCACAACTGCCCTCTTCTGTCCTCTAGTGTGCACATGTGCTCACAAGCACAAGCACTTTTTATGTGTGTGTATGTATGTATGTATGTATGCTGCTTACACACGGGCAAGCAGCACCCCTCCCCGGGTCTCTACTTCAGTTCCTGCCTCCAGATTCCTGCCTTGATTTTCCTCAATTGGACCGTGACCTGGGAAATATAACCCAAGTAAACCTTTTCCTCCCCAAGTTCCTTTCAGTCACCATGCTTTTCCACAGCGATAGAGAGCAAAACAGGACAGCATGTAAACTTGGGAGCCAGAGTTCAGATCTATCATGCTGGGCAGAGCATGCTGGGCAGACATGGCAGGCTACTCGTAATTCCAACACTGGAAGCCCGAAATAAGTTGCTTAGCTAGTCAGCACAAGCCTGGAGCAGGGAGAGCCTCTGCCTCAATATATACAGGGTGGAGCGATTGAGAATGACACCCAACGCCAACCTCTGACCTCCACACGCAGGCACACGTGAATGTATACCTGCCCACATACCTGTCTACACAAGGCAAGCTCACATATACTTACACAAGGGCCAGCTCACATATACATACGTACCGGTGCATGTGTGACATGGTGGTGGCACATACCCAAGGCTGTCCTCCAACTGGTGATATCATCCTACCTTGGCCTCTCAAGTGCCGGGACGACAGCTGGGCTGCCATGCCTGGCTTTCTGCACTCCCTCCCCCCGCCTTGGTAGACAAGGCTGGCCTCAAACTCACAATCTCTGCCTACTGAGTGCTGGGATTAAAGGCGTTCTGTCTGAATGCAGGCCAGAAGAGGGCACCAGATCCCACTAGAGATGGTTGTGAGCCACCATGTGGTTGCTAGGTATTGAACTCAGGACCTCTGGAAGAGCAGGCAGTGCTCTTAACCTCTGAGCCATCTCTCCAGCCCCCCTGATGTCACTCTTAACACCTCACTGTCTGAACAGAAGCCTGCCAGCCAGAGGTGATCACCACCTCTCTCAGCCAGAGAGAGCCACCAGGTAGCTCACAAACATTGGGAACTCTACTTGCTTGGCTCCTTACTCACCAGGGCCAACATCAACAAAGGAAGCCACGCCCTGCTCTTTGGCCCTTCCCAGGCCCTCCTCCTTAGCACCTGGGCCACCCTCTCCCCTTTGATGCCTGGAAGCCCCCTACAGGGACTACCCTGCCCCACTCTAAACAAAATCTACTCCTTCCAGGAACCTCCAGACTCCATTTTCCCAGGAGAATGACCTTATGGCTCCAAGCCTCAGCCTTCGGGCCCTGTCAAGGGCCAGTAACACCTAATTCAGGCTTTTGTGGAAATCCCACAAAGGAAACGCTCTCTTAAATTAAACCTTAGCAGCTGGGCGTGGTGTCACACACCTGTGATCCGGCGCTCAGGGAGGCAGAGGCAGGTGGACTGCTGTGAGTTCAAAACCAGCCTGGTCTACAAAGTAAGTCCAGGACAGCCAAAAAAGAACCTCAGCATATGGTGCACGGCACACAGTAGGTACTAGACAGAGGCAGCCAGCCACTTACCCATCCCTAACCCCGGTTCCCCACGGCACTCCCGAGCCAGCCAGGTCTTGCATTCGGCCCGTATCACGACCTTGGACGCCCCCAAGCCCCCCTTAATAGAGACTCACCCCCTGGGAGTGCAAGTACTCCACAGTCTTGCTGACGGTGTGCAGGACGCAGCTGGCCTCCCGCTCCGAGAAGAACCTCTGCCGCAGGATCTTGTCCAGCAGCTCCCCGCCCCTCATCAGCTCCGTCACCAGGTACACGTGTTTGCCATCATCGTACACCTGCCAGAGACCGCACCGTGAGCGCCCTCGGCCCCCAGCTCTCCAGACGAGGAAGCCCCAGGACTGGTTCTGCCACACGTCAACGGCTCGACCGGACCGCCACCCGTCTGGGCTCCCAGCCTGCTGGCCAGTGGGTGCTGCCCCATCCCCGAAGGTTCAGGGACCCCTGCCTCTTTCTCATGAGTCCTGGGAGGGCGCCCTGAAGTCAAAAACATGGTGTCCCTCGGTCAAATCCTACAGCTGGGCTTTCCAGCCCCAGCCCCGGCTCCAGTGGTCCTTCCCCACTCACATCTTTCAGGGTGATGATGTTGGGGTGTTGCCCGTACCGCAGAAGAATCTCAATCTCCTCTGAGGGATCTCGTTTGCTCTTGTCAATGACCTGGAGAGAATGGGAGAGGGAGCCCCACGGTCCAGGTCTCTCTGCCATGCAGCCCACACTACAAGGCCCAGGGAGACCCAGCCGCACGCCTGTCGGAATCCACAGGCACCCCCATCCAAGTGTCCCAGGGACACTGGCCTCACTCCCAACACAGCCTGCCTGAGCCACGCTATGACTGGGAGGCCCACCTTGACCGCATACTCCATGTTGGTGGCCTTGTGGACACAGCGCTTACACACGGAGTAGGAGCCCACGCCAATCGTCTCCTTTACGATGTAGCCGTCACTGAAAACCAAGTTCTTCCCGTGAAGTTGCTGCAGGAGACAAGAGTCAGCCTGACCCCAGGCGCTACGGTCCAGGGGTCATCCCCAACATCAGGCCTGGCTCAGTGAGGACGGCACGGAGAGAGGAGAAACTGTCACAAGGCCTAAGTGTTATGTGTGTGAACTCAGTCAAGAACCTGCCCACTTCGGAGCCTCAGTTTCTACTCTCTGCAAGGGGCACGCTCGCTTTACACATTAGCTCTGGGAAGCCTCTCCAGGCACTACAGCTGAGGAAACTGAGGCACAGGGGCTGATATCTCCCCTAGCGTCTGGACCTTCTTTTTTTTTTTTTTTCCCTTCGGGACAGGGTTTCTCTGTGTAGCCCTGGCTGTCCTGGACTTGCTTTGTAGACCGGGCTGGCCTCCAACTCAAAGAGATCCACCGGCCTCTGCCTCCCAAGTGCCTGGATTACAGGCGTGCGCCATAGCTAAACCCAGACCATGAGCTCTGAGGTCTACAGTACTGCCCGTTAGCTGTTAACTTTCCACGGAGCAGTCTATGTACAAAGGAAGGGCACGTGTGGGCACAGACAAGGCCCCTGCCACCTCCTCCTACCGGGACACCCCAGCCACTCCCTCATTCCACCCTCAGGGCGTTCTGTGGCATGCCTCCAGAGCCCGGCTCTATCTCAGTTTCCATCTGTCTTTTTAATCAGGGCCACTCTGAGCCAGATCTCAAGGACTGGGTTACACTACCGGATTTAACACATGAGGACAGTGAGGGTCCAGGAGGTCATCGTCTGGGTCTCAGAGGGGTTTGACCTGTCCAGCCCCGGGCCCCGTGTTCTCAGCTCTGCTGTTTGTGGCTTTTATGCAGAAAGGGGCAGCAGAGCAGCAGCGAGCGTCCCCACCCCCTCACCTGTACCACCGAGTGGAGGGGGGCCTGAGTGGCCCGAGGCTTGCTGTCATCCTCCATTAGGCCAGTGGCCACGAAGCTGAAGCCACGGAACAGCTGATGGGCGCCAGCACTGGGGGGGATGCCTGGTGAATCTGTCAAGGAGAGGGCTCGGGGTGAGGGGGTACTCTTGACGCCAAGGCAGTCCAGGAAGGGGAGACTGCAGGGAGCCTGGCAGCCATGGAGGGAGCCGGTTGAGAGCCTATCTGCCCCAGGCCTGTACCTATCTGTTCACATGGGTAGCTCAGGGGTACAGCACTTGCTCAGAACGTACAATGTCTTGGGTCTGATACCCAGCACCCCAAAGAAATACAAACACATACACTGTTAGGTCTCGGACCCTAGACAAGTCTCAGGACTTTGGCTCTTCCCAGCACCCTTCTCCCCGCCCCCACCCTGAACCTCTCCCTCCCAGGGCTTGGCTTCCCCTGCTCTTCCCACAGCCTGATCCTTAAATAACTTGGCCATCTTGGCTACTCCTGGCCCAGACCACCCTTTTTGGTCAGTGGCTCCTTTCTTCCTGTTGCAGAACTCCAAAACTGTGAACTGTAAAACCCTGTTTATTGTTTGGCTTGGTTGAGCCCTAACACACACCTTTAATCCAAGCACTTTCTGTCTACTGTAAACAGGTGATTACAGTGTGATTCACCCAGCCCTATCTCATACTCTCTGTATACCGGACCTAACAAAGCTTTCCCTCGGTAAAAGGGTCAGAGCAAGAAACCAGCCGACAGGGATTAAAGATAAGGAGGGACTTTGAGCTGAGGGGTATTTAAAACAGAGTGTCACAGAAGCAGAGCCTTTAGCTCAAGCTCTGGCTTTAGCTTAGGCTTCAGCTCCTCAGCTCCCTGGCTTTTTAGCCTTTGAGCTAGCAAGCCTTCGGCCTTGAGGGTTTTTTTTTTTTTTTTTTTTTGGCCTTTTCCTCCTAGGCTGTCAGTTGTACTAGTGAGTGTTTGGGGGTTTTTCCATCTGACCTGAGCTGAGAAGGAAGGTCAGCTGGGTGCTTTCTCTGCCTCCCTGAGCTAGCAGGTTTTCACCCCAGCATCTGGCTCCCGAGTCCTTATTGGTAAAATAGAATGATTGGGATTTTCATCATTTATAACAACCTCTTCCTCTCCCTTCCTCCCCCTCCCACAGTCTGGCTCAGTGTGTCGGCCATGTTCAAGTCCTGGGCTTTTCTCCCTCCTCTTCCCTTCTAGCCACAATCAATATCTTCTCCATACTTAGGAATAGCCATGTCCTCCTCCTTTTGATTTCATTTTTTTTTCCATTCACATACTAAATGAATAAATAAACAAACCTGGCATGATGGCACATGCCTGTCACCTCAGCGCTCAGAAGCCACCCAGGAGTGCGGCTGCTCTGAGGCCAGCCTGTCTGGGTTCCAGAGCTCTGAGCTAGCCTGGGCCTGTCTCAAAAACTCCAAATAACCCATTAACGAGTGTAATATAAACAAATAAACATGTTCTGAGACCCTCCCAGTCCTGTCTGTCTGCAGGCAGGATGCCTCCTCCCCGAGCCTTCCCACCTCAGGTCCATCTCCCTCGCTAGGTCCATGCTCAGCACAGCTACAGGTAGAGCTCAGCTCCAACCAACAAGTCTGGCTGGGGCCACCTGTGCCCTCAGCCTCTCTTCTCTCTGTGGCAACTCAGTCCCGCTGGAACCCCACAGCCTTCAAAGTCTCAGAGCCGCCACACTTGCCACTCCCCTGGATTGGATAATCCTGTCCATCCTCCAAGGCTTGGCTCACATGCCCTCCCCTCAGAAAGCTGCCTGCTGTTGCTCCTCTGACCCTCTAAAATCCCTTTTCCCCCAATAGCCTGAGTGACATGGTTGTCTTGTTCACTCTCCTAAATCTGTCTTCACTACCATTCTCACTATGGCTGACACACAGCAGGGACCTGGTATGGGCGTGGGGGATAAGCGATGAGCTTCCTGTCAGCCACGGTATACAAGCTACAGAGAGAAAAATCACCCTCTAAGAAGGCATCTCAGACACACAACTCCCCAGCCACTGGCTGTATCTGGCCGGACCATCTGGATTCCCATGCTCTCTCTTAGAAGCCGCCCTCACTGGCTTTTTGTAGCAATGGGGGAAGGGGATGGATAAGGGGGGTCTGTGACTCTCCCCGAAGGTTCCAGCCAAGCGATGAAGTCTAGCATCGGAAGGCAAGCCCATTCCTACACTCATCCCTCCAAGGGCACCGTCGCCTCGGCTCGGCCAGAGCCTCTGCGTCACAGTCAGATTCCTCCTCCCTGATGCGAGTGGAGGCCTGACATGTTCAGTTTTCCCAGCGGGCTGGAAGATGCCTGGGGCAGGGGTCCTGACTTTGCTGCTGAGGCCTAAACCAACCCCATATCTCATCCCCTCACCCGGAAACAAAGAGGCCCACGGTGCCCCTGAGAGCTCGGCAGGCAGAAAGAGGCCAGGGCGGAGTATAAATCCCGAGGAGCCAGATACCCACTGCTATCTACCCATGCAGCTGGCCCCCCAGAGTCCTTGATCACCTCTGCATCCCACAGATCCCCCCAAGATCTGCTTCCCTGGTCCTAGCCCCAGACAGACAAGCCAGACCTACCCCTGGGTGTGCGTGACGTGAACTCGGTATCAAAGTAGAAGGTGTCATCGGGCTGGGCCACAGCTGGCTTGAAAGGTGGCTTGATCTCGCGACGGTAGAGCTTCTGCAAGGAGGGGTAAAGGCCCTGGTCACTCTGGTGACCCCCCAGCCTGCCAGCGCCCCAGCAGGAAGAGCGGAAGCTGTACTGCCCAGCAGGTAACAGCAAGTCTGAACCTTTGGGAGACTGGCCTTCTAGAGCATGACAGCGTCCTCCAGGGGCATTTCAAGGGCTGCTCACCTATCTCCCTCCCACATCTGAGGCCACAACTGGCAGAGGACTCCCTCCACTCCCCCACCTCCCACCCTTCCCCCACCCCCCCCCAAACCTCCCACCCTTCCTGTGTCCATGGCATGGACAGATTCACTCACATTCCAGTCAATGGTGGAATAGAAAATATGTCTCTTAATCTCCTCTGCCCCATCAGGGCCTGAGCCTGAAAGAAGCCAAATGAGGGTCCAACCTCAGACACACCTCCTTGTCCCCCAAGCTCTGGACCAGCTGCTCCAGCAGATGGCAGCTTGGGCTCACCCTGCTCCATATCAGCATTCATCACCCTGAAGCCTGGAGCACGCTCAGCACTTTCTACTTTATGGAGTAAAGCTGACACTGACAATCAAGTGCCAGTGTCCTGAAGAAGGACGGGCCAGGCAGAAAAGGCGACTTATCCAGGCGACAACCAGGACAGAAGCTGGACTTTTTTTCTTCTTCTTCTTCTTCTTCTTCTTCTTCTTCTTCTTCTTCTTCTTCTTCTTCTTCTTCTTCTTCTTCTTCTTCTTCTTCTTCTTCTTCTTCTTCAAATCAGGGTTTCTCTGTGTAGCCTTGGCTGTCCTGGACTCGCTTCGTATACCAGGCTGGCCTTGAACTCACAGGTATCGGCCTGCTCTTCCTCCCAGAGTCTGGGATCACAGGCGTGCCCCACCGCGCCCAGCTGGTGCTGGACTTCTTTTGAGATCTAACAAGGGCCTCCATCTAGCCCGGCCAGGGACCCCTCTCTGCCCTTCTTCTCCTACTGCCCTCTTTATCCCTGAGACAAACGCTTATTCAGTCCAACCCTGGGGTGGGGACTGGACCTTATGAAACTTGGTGGGGTTCCAGATAAAGCCAGCAAGCAAAAAAAAAGTCAGCAAATACTCCGGCACACGACAGGCACATCCTTCTCTGACTCAGAGGACCCTGGGAGCCGGGTCAGGATCACCGTCTCTACTGACAAAAGGGGCTCAGAGGGGTGATGTCACCTGCCCAATTAGGCAGCGCACAAATGGTACTCAATCACTCAACAAATATTTACAGTGACTGCTGGGTGCCAGGCGGTGGGGACGGACGCAGCTAGGACTGGGACCTTTCTAGCTCCTAAGCTCATGTGCCTTCTCTTGAGCCAACAACCTTGGCAGAGAAGCTGTGTGGGGGCCTCTGTCCTTGTCCCTGAGGGGGTAGGGATGACTCAGTTCCTGCCTTCCCTGCCCCACACAGGTCACCCTCCCAACACCACACATGGAGACAGAAAACGGGGAGGCCGGGAGCATTGTCTGCTCGCACAAAGGACAACGGCTCCTTTCAGCCCCAGATGTGGCCCTGTGGCCTAGGCTGCAGCTGTGCCCTGTTCCCGTCCGCCACGTCCCCTCCCCTGAGCTGGGCTTACCAAGCCGGTTGGCAGGATTCCTCTTGAACAGAGCCCGCAGGAGGCTCTGGGCTTCCGTGCTCAAAAACTGGGGCATGCCTAGCTTCGCCCTGGAACAGCCACAGGTCTCATCAGGGCCGAGTCCCACCCCAGAAACCCCAGAGCCCCCTTCCCTTTGTCCAGGTCTCTTTCCCAGCTCAGTCCAGACAAGCCAGCCACTAACTCACCTCCCAAAGACTTTAGGGACACCTCCCATGGTATCCCTTGCCGGTGGACGGCAAGGGTTCTGTGGAGTCAGGGAAAAGGCAAATCTCTGGCCCCAAAGCTGGGGTGGGATTAGGAAGAACTTGTCAGGGCCAGGGCAGCGCTGGTGCTTACTTCAAAATCAAGGTCATGGTCTCCTTCCGGTCCTTCCCCTGGAAGGGCAGGGAGCCCGTCAGCATCTCAAACTGCAGGGAAAAGATGCAATCTTGATCTCTCTCCCCCACATCCTCTTTCCCCTCCTTCCCAGGCTACCCTGCTCCAGTCCCAGGATTCCTGCTGGCCTCTTTGACCTTATAGACTCTTCTTGGAGCAAGGCCTGCGCCTGCCTCTTTCCCCACCCCGGCCTAGACTCTAGAAGCTGCACCAAAGCTCGAAGCTGAGGAGAACCCCCAAGGCAGGTGAAGGCTACTTCAGTCAGGTGAACTGAAGTCCACGATGCTTCCAACTGCAATAGTGTGCAGGGTGACACAGCCTGGTCGTGAGGCCAGAAGAGGATGAGAGGATTTTTCTCGCTATGTACACAGAGAAAGCTTATGGCTGGCTCATTTACCCTTGTCCGGACACTCACCATCAACACCCCATAGGACCACCAATCTGCGCTGTGGGTGTGCCCCTGGCGGTTGACAACCTCGGGCGCCATGTACTCCACCGTCCCGCAGAAGGAATAGGCCTTCCTCTCATGGTCAATGGCCTCCTTGCTTAGGCCAAAGTCTGCGGCACAGAGGGCAGAGAAGTTGTCTTTAGGACCCCTGCCCAAGCGTATCTGCCCAAGATTATAGCGGGGAGCTGTGTCTGAACTGGAACCTGGGGGCCCTTGAGAGATGGCCCAGCAGTTAAGAGCACTGGCTGTTCTTCCAGAGAACCCAGGTTCGAGTCCCAGCTCCCACATGATGGCTAGCAACCAGGCCAGGGGAGTCTGGCTTCTGTGGGCAATGCACGCCCGCAGGCAAAACCCCCGTACACAAGCAAGCAAACAAACAAACAAACACAAATAACGAGGGCTTGAGCTTTTGGCTTCCTGTATATAACTGGCATTATCGCTCAGGAGACAGAGGGAACTCCGAGCCCCCAGCTGAGAACAGATGGAGGCTCCCTTCATCCTTCCCCAGAGCCCAAAGGAGCAGGCGTCCTTCACTCACCAGTGAGTTTGATGTGGCCCTCCTCATCCAGAAGGACACTGTAACAGAGAGATGGGAGTCAGGAAGCCTTAGCAGCAGGCACTCTGTGGGTTCTGGGGGTGCCATGGGATGGAGGAACTTGGGCCTGCCCTGAAGGGCCAGGTCCAGATCTACCCAGGGGAAGACTGGCACAACAGAGGCCCGGCAATGGCATCAGAGGCCCGTTTTACTAAAGGGAAAACTACAGCTCGGGAAAGTAACTCCCTCTAGTCACAAAAGATTTGTCTGTGCAGCTTTTCTTTAAGTACAGGCGCCACTGCATTGTACAGGCTGGCTTCAAACTCCTGGACGCTGCCTCTTGCTGGTACTGTGGCTGTGTACAGGGCCTGGCCTGAGGTGTGTCTAACCGTGCACCTCAAGCTTAACACCAGACTCCATCCTAGCTCTCAAGATAGCACTGGAAGGCACCGCCTTCGAAAACCCCAGGAGGAACATATCAAGAAGTGATCTCTAAGCCGGGCGTGGCGGTACAAGCCTTTAATCCCAGCAGAGGTAGGTGGATCGCTGTGAGCTGGAGGCCAGCCTGGTCTACAGTGCTAGTCAGGGCTATACAAAGAAATCCTGTCTTGAAAAACAAACAAAACAAAACAAAATGATCTTTAATGGCAGCATCCCCGATGGGGGCACACGGCTGCCCGGCGGCCTTCCGTAATAGCAGTACTGGTCAGGTACTCCCTAATCACCGAAGGTGAATCTTAGGCTAATGGCCTAATGCTAATGGCCTCTACTCACTGCAACCATCCATCCTTCTGATTGACACAAAGAGAGCTAAGTTCCTGGGGAAGGCCACCCCATCTCCACCAGGGGCAGTCTCTGCACCCCAGAGAGAGGCCAGGAGCATGGCAGGCACTCACTTCTCAGGCTTGAGGTCTCTGTAAATGATGCCCAAACTGTGCAGGTGGTCCAGGCCCAATGCCAGTTCAGCCAGGTAGAACTTTACGTCCTCCTCCGTAAACATAACCTGTGACAGGGAGAGACAGGCTTTAGTGGAAGCTGGGCTGCAGAGCAATCAGAGCCCCTGAGGAGGGTCTACCCCGGGGACAGGGTCCAATGTCACATATCTTTCCCTAATACACAA
This sequence comes from Rhombomys opimus, assembly GCA_010120015.1. NCBI lineage: Eukaryota > Metazoa > Chordata > Mammalia > Rodentia > Muridae > Rhombomys > Rhombomys opimus. The sequence continues at coordinate 2,050,284 of REGO01000146.1, read as the reverse complement.
GTCATGCGCTGTGATAGTCTGGAAACAGCAAGGAGTGGGAACAATCCACGAAGGAGTCAAAGACTAAATAAACGGCCTCTCCTGGGTAAAACGGTTAGCCACGCACAGCCCAGAACAAGGAGTATCTTCACGTCCCGATGCTGAACCATCCAAGACATGCTGACCGTAGAGGCCAGACACAGAACAGTGTGCACAGAGCAATACTTCTCACGTAAGAGAGTCGGAGTAGGGACTCAACATGTATAGAATTTATTTACAAAAAGGAACCCGAGAAGGTTAAATAGAACCCTCCCCCCCAACTTTTACCCACCGAGGGTAGAGAAACTATGGTAGTGACGAGACTTTACCACGAATATTTTTCTTCTGAATCACGAAAATGGACCACCTCATTAAGCACTAACTTTTTTGGGGGAACAGGGTGGTTCGAGACCAGGTTTCTCTGTGTGGCCTTGGCTGTCCTGGATTCATTCTGTGGACCAGGCTGGCCTTGAACCCAGAGATCCACCTGCCTCTGCCTCCCTGAGTGCTGGGTTTACAGGCATGTGCCACTGCACCTGGCTAGCATTAACGTTTTAAATATGGGAAGATTTGAATCTGAGAAATCGAGACAAGACTCAACACCAAATCTAATCACTCAAGTTCTTGGAACCCACATGGTAGAAGGAAAGAACCAACTCTTACAAGTTGTCCTCTGACTTCCATCTGTGCACACGTGTGTCCACGTGTCCATCTGTGTGTGTGTCCCAATATAAATTCTGGTGTGTGTTTGTTTTAAAGAAGGTGTGCATTTTTTTCCATCCTAGGAATTGAATCAGGCCTTTTCATAATCTAGACAAACACTCAAAAAACTCTACTGCTGAGTTACATCCCAGCCCTATTTATTTTTAGTTTGTCAGGCAGGTCTTAATCCTGTAATCCACCTGCCTCAGCCTCACAGGTAGCTGAAATGGCAGGCCTGTGCCACCACACCTGGCCAAGCATGGTTCTCTCCCTACTTTTTAGGAATGAGGTTCAGATGCTTTTGGGTCAGGGCCCTTTATATTACAGCCTTTTGTGCAAACGGCAGGACCAGAAGCTGTCCTGGGCAGCTTTGGGCTTCTTTGCCTTGGCCAGCACCCCCCCTGGAACTCTGGAGTCCCTGGAGCACCGAGGGACTCCCTTAGCAGCCAGAAACCACTGCAGCGTCACGTTTAGGTCAGTTCATGGCCAACCCACCCTGAGAGAAACTCTCGGGGGCTTTGCCAATTGGGTGGCCTCTCTTCAAGGGCAGATGACATTTCTTGACTGTCAAACGGAGCTGCGAAGTCACAGGCCCAGACCGCGCTGAAGGTGTCCTTCACGAGGCCTCACACTCCCCTTGGTGCCATGGCAGCTTACCTCCTTCGAGAGCCGTGTGAATAGGTCACCGCCACGCAGGAAGTCCAGAATGAGATAGAGCTTGCCCTCGGTCTGGAAGGCTGAGAGAGGAGAGAAGCCAAGATGGCGTCAGCTGGGCCTTGAGACCAGCAGCTCTAATCCTGGCTCCTTGGCCTGGCCCCGTGGGGGGTGGGGCCAGGAACAAGGGAGGTAGCAAGGCATAGGCCAGGGTGGAGGCTGAGGGGAGCGGTGGCACTTGGGCAGGTTCTGTGGCCTCACCGTAGTGCAGCTTCACCACGAATGGGTGGTTCACGTCAGCCAGGATGTCTCTTTCCATCTTGGTCCGAACACGGTCACGCACTGGCCAGGGGAGAAGGGAAGTCACTGGAAGCCACCGGACTCAGCCTCTCCCCAGAGCCCTTTCCCACTCATTCTCGAAAGGTGGGCTCCCTGGCCAGCTCTTGCTCTCCTCCTAACGTCTGGGCAGCATCCTGGTGTCTTGCCCAGGTGTCTAGCCTCGTCTACCAACATGCTTCACAGCCACTGAGCACCTTGTGCCCAGGGAGCCCTATTTTCTGAGGTCCCCAGACTTTACCTGCACCCCTTAACCGCCTCCCTTCCCATCTCCCAAAGTTAAAATATAAGTCCAATGTTAAAATCTAACTCTTGGGTCTGAGCAGACATTTGTCACATGCTTTGACTCTTAATGTTTCTTTTTTTTTTCCCCTTTGTTTTGTTGCTGGAGGATTTGAGACATGAGTGCTCATGTAGCCAGCACCGGCCTTGAACTTTTAATCCTTCTGCCTCTGCCTCTCCTGTGCTTCAATGATAGGTCTCAAGAATGTCTGGTTTGGGAGGATGGGGGGTAAAGAAAGTTGCCAGGCCCATTTTCACCACCAACAGGTTTTTGGTTGACTGGGTTCAGGCCCTCCTCCTGGGAGCATGCCCACCTTGCAGGTGAGGCTGGAACCTCTGGGCGCCCAGAACATTGGTGCTTCCCTGTCACATCGCTTATTTTATTGAATCCTCGTCTTTCTCGCACTAGATGTGGCACGGGCTATACCGCAGTTACCTAGCCCAGCCACTTTCAAGCACACCCCCCATCTCCAGCCACCTCAGGGACTCAGTTCCTCCTTCCTGGGGCAGTCCTCACTTCAACCATCTTGTTCTGGTAAATTCCTAACATCCCTCAAGGCAGAGGGCCTTCATGCACTCCCCAGAGTGTCCCCCAGACCCTTTGCTGACCTCTACGAAGCCATCACCCGCCCCTCACCTCCTTGGCCTGGATGCCCACGCACACAGCTTGGTACTGCTGTGCCTGTGGTCAGTCCACTTAAGGCTCCCACCCAGTCTGTGAGCCCCTCATAGTAGGGACCACATGTTTTCATCTTTCTCCTCTCCTGTGGCTCCCACCATCCTATCCTGAGGGATGACCCTGTCAGACAGCCCTAGGTAGGCCAAGGACAGATCAGTCCCTAAGGCTGAGCCCTCCTTTCTCCCTCAGCCAAGGCTTAGCTTGGGCTCCACCTGATTTGTGGCCACACTGGCTCCCCGACCAATCAGAATCAACAACAGACCCCTTAGCCAACTCCTAACAATCCTCAAAGACTTGGCAACTCCCCAGAATTTGTCACTTTGGGATCCCTCTTGAACCTCTCTGTCATCCAACTCTGTGGGCCCCAACACATCTTCTCTTATGGGGCCCCAGTTTCTACACTCCCAGGTTCCTCCTCTTCTCTCATGCCCTTTTTTTTTTTTTTTTTTTGAGGCAGGGTTTCCCTGTGCATCCCTGGTTGTCCTAGAACTCGCTCTGTAGACCAGGCTGGCCTCAAACTCACAGAGGTGTGCTTGTCTCTGCCTCCCACGTGCTGGGACTAAAGGTGTGCGCCACCACCCAGCAATCTCATGTCCATCTATGCTCTGAACCCCCCTTAGGCCTTTCCTAAGCACCATGAAGCAGCTCTGCTGGTAAAACACTCTTGCCCAGCAATCCTGTACCCCACTACTTCCATCAAGGCCCTAGCCTTTCCTTGGTTTTGGAGGAGGGGGAAGGAGGTGCCTCCTGAAAAGAGGCACCTCCCTCATCACCCACACCAGCCTGCAGCCTGGGCTGCTCCCTGCTTCTACACCCATCTTCATTTTTGAGCAGGGATGTGCTCTCACTCACCTTTCAGTGTGGCCTTCTTTAACACTTTCATGGCATACAAGTGCCCACTGTCAGGCTGGGTGACCTTGCGCACCAGGAAGACCTGAGAAGGCAGAGGGCAGGAGATGGGAGATGGCTGACCCAGCTCACTCCCAGCCACTGACCTATAGATTCCCTGGAAACCCCAAGCTGACCTTCAGCTCTCCCTGAATATCAATCTGACCTCTCACCCTTGCTCTCTGATCCTATGGTGGACTCCAACATAACCCCTGACATTCCACCTCAGACACAACCTGTGATAGCCTCCCAATAAGGGCCTTTAACTTACTTTGCCAAAGGATCCCTGGCCCAGGACCTTGAGGAGCTCAAAATGGGAAGGATCAGCCTTCTCAGAGCCGGCCTTGACATGGTGTGTGATGGAGATCTCCTTGAGGACGCCCTCATCCTGACAGAAGGACAGAGACGGTAGGTGTGTACCATTTTGTAGGTGTGGGGCCCTTCCTGGGCAACACGGCATACAGCTTATCCAAGCCATCCACCAGATCTGAACCGGCCACTCCCTCAAGAGCTGGCAGGCTCACGGGTGCCAACAGCGTCTCAAAGGCCGACTATCAGAGTGCCAGCTCAGGTGAGGCCCTGTTCCTGTGACATGGATGCTCTGGCCTGTTCAGGCTCAAAGGAAGGTACACACATGGCCAGAATGAGTTGACTCAAGCCTTGGATCTGGTGTAGGGACCTCCTGAGACCTGCCCTTAATGTCCCCTCCCCCGGCTGTTTGGGTTTTGCCACAATAGGAAGTAAGGTTTGAGCTCATAATGGGAAGGTAGAGTTGGGCCCTTTTTGCCAGTCAGGGTGAGATGAGGCGAACCCTCTGGTTGTATGGATAAGGCTAAGGAATACAGGGACCCAAGAGTCAACCAGACAGACCTCTTGGCCCACTCAGTGCCTATCTGACACAACCGAGGGTTAAGGCCAGAGACCCTATACTCTACCAAGCTTCTGTTGATGAGCATCTACCAGCCTTGCTGTGTTGCTGCTGTTACAGGAGCTCCCTGGCCCTCCACTCCACCAGTCTCACCCCACGGCACTGAGATGCCTCCTTACTTCCCCATGAAGCAAGTCCAAGGCAAGACCCAGTCATCTAGCAGGGCCAGGAGAGCCCAAAGCTAACTGAGGCCAAACTGGATGCCCAAACACCTGTTCCAGCAGTTACTGCCAAGCCCAGACCAGATACCCGGGGATACTTACCGAGTCCTGCTGGGGACCAGAGCCAGGGCCAGGGCCAGGCAGAGTCTGGCCGACCCTGGACCGCTGCTTCCTGAGCAGCCAGGGGAGCAGGGCCCTGAGCCGCAGACGGGGCAGCTTGGGGTCCTGCTCCATCGGCCCAGCAGGGCCACAGCACCATGGCAAGGGTAGGCAACAATCACCGGGGCTGCCGAGGAGGTGGCTGGGCCCAAGGCGGATGTGCAGGGTGAGGGCGCGGAGGCTGGGCCAGGCCCGAGACAGCCAATCACACAGGGCCTGTGGTTTCCCAGCTCCAGGCTTCCACCCTAACTCTGTTCCCTTCTCTCCCCACCCCAGCCCCCACTCCCCGGTGGGTGCCTGAGGTTGGCCCTCTGGCCCTCCCCTTCATCCTCCCTGTGGGTCTACAAAGAGAAAGCAACCCCACTGCTGAGCAGATAGGTCCTAGACCAGCAGGGACCTGACAAGGTGTCCAGTAGGCAGGCATGCATCTAGCACATAGCGACAGACAAGGACAGACACCCGTCAGGCAGGGACCGGAAGGCATTTGTACGTTACACGTACATAACATATACACATCCATCAAACGGGCAAGGAGGCATGACATAAGGACATATCGACAACCAGCCAGAGATAGACTGGGACCCTCACCTGAAGACAGAAACAGACAGGCGCATAGAGAGATGGGTGGGAGATCTGTGCCCGGAGGCAAAGGCAAGAACTCGCATCCACTGTACAGGGGGAAACTCATGTCTATGAGCGATAGAGACTCAACAGAACATTCCAAGACAGAAGGAACCACTCAACATTTATCATGTACCCAGTTCATGAAGACAGGCATTTTTATCAATTGGAGACAGGGTCTGGAACCCAACCCAAGGGAGATAGAGCTGGCAGCAGAGAGACGGGCAGAATTTGAGACCCCCACAGACACCCAGGGCAGACCCAGGCAGGCAACAGGCCAGGAATCCCCAGGAAAGGGCAACAGGCAGAGCTGTAGGCTCTTTCTTGAGTGCTCAGGATGGGGACAGACAAAAGGAACATAGACTTCTGGCCCCAGTACCCAGAAGCGGCACTGGGTCGGTGGTCGGTCCCATCGCTGAGATCTTCCAAAACCCTCCCTGAGGGAGAGGCTGAGAGAGCCATCTCTTACCCTGATCCAAATACCCCTAAAACCTCTAACCCCTCTGCGGGACAGGAAACTGTGGTTCAGATTCAAGACAGACCAATGTCGGAGCTGTCCTGAGCCAAGTCCCTCCTCAGGGTCCTGTCTGGCTGTAGTCAGCAGCCTCAAGTGCCAGGAAAGGGTGGGCAGGTAAGTCAGTCAGAGCCCACTTCCTGCCCTCCTAAGCCCGCCCTCTCTGAGTCCTAAAGCCAGTCTGGGACTTCCCATTCCAAGTCCTCGCTCTCAGAGACTCCAAGGGTTTCGACAGTGCCATCAAACCCCAGAAACACTGCAGACTAGTCGGTCCCCAGAGAGTTATCTGGTGGAACAGGCAGAAGACACGGCTCAGAGGGTGACTGCGGTTAGGCCCAGGCCACACAGCAATTCCTGTTCACCCCACCCTGAGACCTGCTCCTTAACTCCGCTGTCTGCCTGAGAAGACACTGGGGACAGATGCAGCTACCCGGAAACTCCACGAGACAGAGAGCTTCTCCCAAACCTATCCCATGCTGGGAGTCACGAAGACAGAGACTCTGGAGGTAAGTTACCCTTCTCCTCACCTTTCTGGGACAGAAGCCGGATTCTCTCTCAAATTTGGGGAGCTCCCGTGGGGTCTGCATGGTGGGGCTCACGCTGGTGGCCAAGGGGCCCGCCACTCCTACAACTTCTGCTTTTTTTAGCCTTCTTAGCCCAGAAGGCAGGGTCTCTGGCCCCCCCTCCTTCTCACTTCCCTCTCAGCAAGAAGGAGGAACTCAAGATAAGTTAGGCTCCCCTGCTAAGGAGGGGACACTGCAGACCCCAAGCTAGGAGCCAGGGAGAGCCCAACGGTGCATCCCTTTTGCCTCCTGACTCCCAAGCAGAGGAGACAGGAATACAGACCCAAGTCACAAGCCGATGAGATGCCCACACAACAGGCACAGGACGTGAAAGTACACGTCCTGGGGTCTCCCCAAGAGCATATGGAACAGAAAGCTGCAAGGCCAGTCTGGCTGGCCCAGCCCAGAGCTTAGACTCCCCTTACCCTGCAGAGCAGGCCATACCCTGCCTGGCCCCATTTCTGTTCAGACACACTATCCCTAAACCCTGTGGTGGACAGAAGTTAGGAGATCCAAGAAGAACGAAGAAGAACGGGCTACTGAGGGCAGGAGTGGACCAGGCCCATCCCTTTCTGTGGGGTTTCACCTCCCCTGACCCGGACACACCCATAGGAACTACCATTCCCTCAGGCGGATGGTAGGAAACCATTTCTAGAAAGCCCGGAGTAGAAACACACGCCCCCTCTCGAACACCGTACTTCCCCTTCACTGTTTGACAGGGCTCTGATAACAGCCCTTGGTAGCTCGCTTGTGGAATTGTGAAAGATGCCGCCCTGAGACCAAAGCTCTGTCGCATCTTCAGGCAGGCAGGGGCAGCTTGCCTGAAGACTCACTGCAAGCCCCTACGTGGGCTCCCCTCAACCTACCAGTCTCCATAAACAGGGAAAGAAGTGCTGTGGCCAGCAGGGTACTAGGAGGGACAGGAAGAAGGAAATGGTCTCAACTGCCTTTGCTGAGCGTGGGAGGTCCTGAAGACTCTGGTGGGGATGGGGGCGAGGACAGACAGACATCAGCTTATGTTCCTGGTCCCTGACTCTTGTTCCATGTTTACTTTCTCCACACAGCAACAGGAAAAGAAGCCCAGATCCTTGTCTTCCAGGATCTCTGCCCTGGGCCTCCTGCTATGGGCAAAGCCACTTGTCAGCTGCTGATCCTAATGGCCACTAACACTCCCTTCCCCAGCTGGACCTTCCGGGTGTGTCTCCCAGCATGCCTCTTGGCAGGTTGGCTGTGCCTAGGTATCCTAAGGACTGATCGCGGGGGCCTGCTTCACCCACTCGGGCAACAAGACACTAGGAGACACACAAGCTAAGGCTGGCAGCTCCAATAAGAAATACTCGGTAACAAAACACAACTTCCCTACCACAGGGCCGCAGTTAAGGTGCTGTGGCTGCCCAGAGGTGAGCAGAGTGTCAAGGGTGACATCTAGGAAGACTTTCTGGAGGAGAGAGCCCGGCTGGGCTTTGGGGATGAACAGGTATTGGCTAGAAAGAAAGGGAGTAAGAAGAATCCACACTGAGAAAGAGCAATGTGTGCCAGGTGCGTAGGAAGTGGAGTGAGGACCCCATATAAGCTGGGTGCTCCCAGGCAAAATGTCTCTATTTCCGTATCAGCCTCTCTGCTGTTGAGATGAAGGCTCACCATACCCTTGGAAGCCAAACGGGCTCTGGAGAAAAGAGACATTGCAATCAGAATGTCTATTTAGACCACCCGCTCTCCCAAGGAAGAGAGCCCAGACTTGCATCCCCAGTGCTAGGCAGGTAAAAGAAGTTTCTCTCAAGACCTGAGGCTGTCCAAGGCTCCCCACAGCCTGGAGTCACACATCCTGCCTGAGCTCTAGGGCCAGGGGAACACAAGGGATCCGGAAGGGATCCGGGAGGGATCAGGGTTTCATAAACAGGAAGAGAGGAGGGGAGGCGGGAGATGCTCAGCTCTCAAAATAGACCTGCAGGCACTTCAAAGGGGTCCAGCTCCGGAGATAGCCAGAGGAGGGGGCCTGGGGTGCCCAGTCTGCTCCCGGGAGGGGAGAGGGAGTGTAAGTGTTCTGAGGTACCAGGAACATAGAGGTTAAGGGGATCCAGGGAGTGCCTGCCCTACGCCATCAATGCTAAACCCCAGAGCAGCTGTGATGGATAAAGGCGCCCACGTTAGATTATCAGCACTGTGCACAAACGTTGTTGGCTACTTTAATTTGTACACGGCACACTCTCTCTTCCAGGTGGTCCTAAGAGTTAGGGCCCTTTCTTCTTTGTTTTTTGACAAAGCCTTGGCTGGTCTGGAACTCACTCTGGAGACCAGCCTGGCCTAGGACTCACAGATATCCACCTGCCTTGCCTGTGCCATCATGCCCAGCCAGATTGGCTCTTCTGCATTCATAGCTAGGCTCTACTGTGCCCTGTGAAGGAGCAATTTGCCCCAGGCCGCGCAAACAAGCCTCAGGAACAGAACTCAGGCCGCCTGACTCCCAGCCCTCCACCCCTGCCTCAGCTCCACCTGGAAGGCCTGCCTCTACCGCCCGGGACTCAAAGCCCAGGCAAATGCTAGCTCTGCAAGGAGGCAGCCAGGTGCTCCAGAGCCCGCCTGCACCTGCCACAGGCAGCAGAGACCCACCTCCCTGGTTCTCCCTCAGCCAAGGGCTCAGATGACACTGGCCGAGGCTAGGATGTGCTCATAACACCAGTCACTCTCCTGAGAGGAGCTCGGGGACCCAAAGGATGTTACGTGCAGGTCCACGGGCCTGTGACCATGTTATTTCCCCCAGCTTAGCACCGCCAACACAGTTTTCCTGTCTCCACCCTCCCTCCAGGCCTGGGTGCTCTCCGAGGCTAGGGGTGGAGGGTGTCCAGCGCATTTGGGGGGGGGGGGTGTCACAACTCTGCGGCGTACCAAATGTGTAATGAGGAACGGCGTGCCTCCATCCACAGCACAGCCATGAGGCCCTGACAGCAGGCTGAGCGCCCCCTAGTGTACTAAGCCCAGAAGCGGCCACAGTCATGGAGGAGTTTGCCCTCAGGACTGGCACCTAGGGTAGTGGGTACCCACTGCCCTTCCTTTTCAGCACTTGGGATTCGCCAGCCAGGGGGGAACGTGGCTCTGGTCAAACGAGGCTTGCCTCCCATCGCTGTGTGACATGAGGCTTCGGTTTTCTCATCTGGAAAATGCTGTTCTACCTCTGAAAGCTGTCCTCAAGGCTGGAGAGATGGCTCCTTGGTTAAGAGCATGGACTTGCTTTTCCTGAGTGACCCAGGTTCGATTCTCAGCACCTACATGGCTACTAACAATCATCTCTAATTTCCGTTCCAGAGGATCGGACAACTTTGTTCTGGCCTCCTCAGGCATACATGAAGGCAAGACACATGTACACATAAAATGAAAATAAATCTAAATCTATGTATATAAACTGAGCACAAAGCCTCTAGCTTGATGCCAGGCAGGCACGGTTCAGCTTTTTCCACCATGTGGCACCTGAGAGCCCCAAGGCTCACCATCTCCTGCACTGAACCTCTTCTCATCGAAGGACCCTCCACCTTAGTGCAGCCTTAGGCTGTGGAACGAACAAAGGCTGCCTGGACCAGCTCCCTCCCCCAATCTGCCTCTCTTTTGGTTTGGTTTTGAGACAGAGTCTCATGTAGCCCAGGCTAGTTTAAAAGCCACTTGTACACTAGAGGATGACACTGAATTCCTGATTCTCCTGTCTCTACTTCCAGCCTGCACCACCAACCTAGCACCTTTGGCTTGAGATTTCAGGCTGAGCTCACTACTGGTTCCCCAAAACCTCTACTGTGACCCCATGGCCCTTCAAACCTAAGATATGAATGCTTGGATTTCCATGGCTCCCTCTTTTTTTTGGGGGGTGGGGGAGAGTTGTCTCTGGGTAACCCTGGCTGTTCTGGAACTCACTCTTTAGACCAGGCTGGCCTCGAACCCACTGAGATCCGCCCGCCTCTGCCTCCCAAGTGCTGGGATTAAAAGCGTGCGCCACTACCTCCCAGCAGACTCCATTTTATTACTAGGAACCTAGGGGCAGCTCTTTTGTGGGATGAACCCCCAGACATGCTCAGAGATAAGGACGGTCCGAGCTCTAAGGCTTACTGGCCCCCAGGGCTCTGTTGCTACAGTAACCAACAGCGGGAGGGGGTAGGGGCCTGCTATTCTCACCACACAGCCCCACCACACCCACTCAGCTCCCTTATCTTAGGAAGCTAGGTCAATGTGAACACCAGGACCAGGCCTGACTCCAAATCAAAGGTCGTCCTTACAGCTTGGCTGACCCAGGCCTGGAAGGTGGGGCTCTGGGCAGGAAGCAGAACTGAGTAGCACACCAGAGCAGTCCCAAGGTGTGCCAGGCAGTTACTACCCTGTCTGTCCTCCTCTCCCGTCCTGTGAGAAAGGCCTTACTCCCCAACCCACAGATGAGGAGGGAAACATGAGAGCCACTGGATGGGGTGGGGTGGGTGCCGGGCATCTAGGTTTGCAGAGACCCTGCCCAGAGGGCCTCCAAAGCGGTCAACAGCCACCATCTCTGTGACTTAGGTGTGGTTCTTCCTACTTCAGAGCCGAGAAAGCCCGGGCTCACAGAGGTCAAGGTACCCAACTTGTCGTGTAGGAGCTTTTGGCTACGCATGAAAACAGCAAGGGAGACTGGTGAGATGGCTCGGCAGGGAAAGGCGGTTGCTGCCACGCTTGACAAACCGAGTTTGAGCCAAGGCATCGGCGTGACAGAAGGAGAGAACGGACCTCGCCAAGCTGTCCTTGGACCTCCACACATCCCTAGGGACATGCATGCACACACACACACACACACACACACACACACACACACACATGAGCACACACAAAATTATTAAAAGTGTAATCCTCAGCTGGGCATGGTGGCGTACACCTTTAATCCCAGCACTTGGAAGGCCAAGGCTAAAGGATCTCTGAGAACGAGGCCAGCCTGGTCTAAATAATGAGTTCCAGGCCAGCCAGAATTACATGCCAAGACCCTGTCCAAAAAAATAGATATAAATTGCAGGGTGGTGGTGGTACATGCCTTTAATCCCAGGCAGAGGCAAGTGGATCTCTGGGAGTTTGAGGCCAGCCTGGCCTACAGAGAGTTCCAGGACAGCTAAGGCTACACAGAGAAACCCTGTCTCGAAACACAAAAATATAATAAAATAATAATAAAATAACAACAATAATAATAATAATGGGTAACGGACTGGCAGGGTATCAGAAAGTATCCTGGGGGAGTGGAGACAGTTGGGACAAATGACTACACTTCATTTTGGGAGCTGGGAGTCCCAAGAAACCACCTGGGAGGCATGAGGCACGCTGAGGATAGAAAAGCCACCAGGGGCAGGCCCAAATGTTCCCAAGCTCTTGTTGCACCCGGTCCACCAAGATCAGCACACTACACCGACCCCTCTATTCATTCCTTAGGCCCAAACTCTACCAGTATGTGAACCCAGGAAGTGTTGTGGCCTGGGTCACAGACAACCAGAATTCCTGTACCTGTTCTTGGCCCTCTCTGGGCCACAATACCCTCCCTCACCTTTGAGATAGGAGAGTTGAAACCAGTGGGCTCTGTCCCGAGCATAGAGACAGAATGAGAGGAAGAGAGCCAAGCTATACAAAGGAAGGAGAGGCCCGGGCCTTCACATCCTGGTGGCGCTGAGCAATTCTCTCTTCTCCATGGCCACCACTTCACTCGCAGAACCTAGGCCTCACCTTGGATGGCTGAAGTCCAGCTTCTTCCCCCGAGGCCTGTCCATTCTGGAAAAGAGAAAGAAAATGAGGGGCAATGTCACAATTTACCCGCACGGAGAAAAATGCATCCTGGGACACGCCATCCTTGGCTGCTCCCCAGAGCCAGGGAGGCCGTAGAGACCAGTCAGTTCTACACAGCTTCCCCTCTACTTTGGCTTCACTGTGAAAGAATCAAGTCCTCTGGCAACAGCCCCTCCCAACCCAGGACTCAGAATACCCACCCTTCCCCTGCCTACCAAACGCCCCATCATCCTCAAAGTCTCAGTTCAGAGATTACCTCTTCCCAGGGAGAGGGAAGGGGCACACACAGCCAGGCCCTGCCACGGCGGGCCGTGCAACCTTCTGCAAATTAACTAAGTGCGACAGGCCTCAGTTTCCCAATCTGGAGCACTGGGATAGATCCCCTAACTTCCCCAAATTGCTGCAAAGATGGAGGAAGACAAAGTTGGGGCAGGTGTCCCTCCTGGTGGCTTCCCTGGCCCTGCTTCCAGAACGGCTGGATCGGCCACACCTTTGCACTATCGCGCTGGGCACACATGAGTTCCTGTACTAACCACCGCTCTGCCCCGTGCCAAGGCTGGCCACCCTGCCTCGCACCTGGGGCACCGGTTAACCTTTCTGACAGCCCGGCTCTATAGGGCGAGGACACTAGGGTTCAGAGGGGACTAATGAGGGAACCCTCACACACCTGAGAAGCAGCCGTCTGATAGGTGGCCCCCAAATACAGACACTGATCGGGAAAGGCCTGCTGCAGGGTGGCCCACACCTTGGCCAGGGAGCTACCTGCAGGGACAGGCAGGTGCAAGATGCACCTCTGGGCTCTCCTGCCTCTTCCTGACCGTACCCCAGATGGAGACTCCACACCCCGGGGTGCGCCGCAGCTGGCCTCTCTATTCCTGTGCACTATGCGCTACGAGGAAGCAGTCCCCACCCCTCCTGGCATGGAGTGAGTACACTGAGACAGACAGGAGGCTCCCAAAGGCGGGGACTTTGGAGCCACAAGTCAGGTCCACAGGGCGGCTTTGGCCTGACTTGGCAGCAGCAGGCTGCATTCTACCTGTTACGTAAAACCCCTTGCTCCAGGAGTGGCTGCCTCCTGCCTGCCGGGACACCCTTCCTGCCCTGAACCCCCTTAATGCCTCTAACCCCACCCCCTCAAGAACCGAGTGTTATACAGGTACACACACACACACTGTGAGGAGAAGGGGCAGCTTGGTCAGGGCCTAAGGGTGGGGCTAGGCAAGGCAGATGCATTTGCTGAGTCCAGGGCACCCCGCAGACTAGAGATCACAGAGGAACTGTCCCTCAGACACAGCCTGCCCACCGGACCCGGCCTGTCCCCATTCCAGGTACGCCAAACCCTCACCTTCCTCATCACTCAGCAGTCACCACCCACTGAAAACCTCACCTCCTCTGTGACTGACACTAAGCTAGACTCATGTCCCGGCTCCCAGGCCACCATCTCCAACTACCCAGCACCAGGACTAAAAATGTGGGTTCAAATTCTGGCTTCTACCCTTTGTGTGACCCTGAGGAGGTCATTTTACTTCTCATGGCTCAGTCTCCTCGCCTGTAAAATGGAAATACAAATAATATATTTTACAGGGAGCTGCTAAAACCGACAAAACCAAGCCCGTAAGTCCATACACCCGGCACGTGAGTGGCCCACAAGCAGCAGCCACTGTGGCTCTCACCATTACTGCCTCGCCCACCCAGCTCCCGTCTTTTTCATAATTCGTTGTCTTCCGGCCTACTAAGGAAGTAAATCAGACAACATTTACCGCAAGAAAGTCTGTCCACGTGGCCAGCCACGAAAACCCACACCATGTTCACCACCTAAAGGACACTCATGACAAAAATGACGAACTGTGACGTTTTCATCCACCTTCAGGCAATTCAGGGCAGCCACGATAACCTTCCTTCTCAAGCTTTAAGCACATGGGCTGACAGACTGGCGAGATGGCGCACCAGTTTAAGGTGCTTGCCACCATGCCTGAAGACCTGAGTTCGATCCCTGGAATGCATGAAAGGGTGGAGGGAGAGCAGTGACTCCACAGCACGAGTGCCCAGAGATGTCCATCATGTTCAAGCACACACCAAAATAACTACTAAAAGGAAGATTAAAGATAGCCCGCTTCGTGAATTTGCATGCCATCCTTGCCCAGAGACCATGCTGATCTTCTGTGGGTCACTCCGGTTTTAGTGCGTGTCCCGACGAAGCAAGCGCTATCAGGCCCTCTTTGGAGCCTCCGCTCAATGACCTGAGACCCTGAACAGACCTGCTTATGTGACTGAGCATTTGCATGGTGGCTCGCCCTTCCGAGACAACCCTTCCTGCTCTTCTCCTGGGGCTGAATTCAGACTCCACCTCCTCTGCCCACACAGCCTCTAATTCCTCCCTCTTCCCTCCGCTGCCCGGCACTGAGCACACAGGTTAACCGGGGAAGGGGCGTGACTGTGCTCCTCATCAGCGTCTTAGTACTGAGGGTCTGACAAACAGTTCGTCACATGAAGGGTGAAAGGTCAACCCAGCAATGAGAGCGAGGAAGCCAGCGCAGGGTCTTGTCGCCCTGGTTTTCAGTTGAGGCTCAGTACTGAAGGGCTCACCCTGCGGGTGGCAGCCATGGGACCATAACTCGAAGTCATGTGACTGCAAGCCCAAATCCCCGATGAAGGACAGAAGGTATAGCAAGAGGTATCAAGTTTCTTGAGCATAATTCAGGGGACCTCCTCCAACCAAGCCTTGTTTGGCTAGGATCCTAGTCTAGGTACCATCTTCGTGCACCCAGGCCGATACCCAGGCCTCCAGAGAACTGATCCATCCTCAACAAAGGACTGAAGGGGCAGAGACAGGATGGACCTTTTGGTCTGACATGTGGGGCAGTGGAAGAACACAGCTGTGTAACCTCAGAGGCATAGGCCCTTGTCTTGGCTCTTAATCTGACCTGCATCTGCAATATCACTTTTCAGAGCCTCAGTTTTCTTTGTATCGTGACAGTACATCCACCTTGTCAGCAGCCGCCATCTATGACTTCGGAAACTGAGCCAAGTCCTTGTCTAAAAAGCCTAAGGTGGGCTGGAGAGATGCTCAATGGTTAAGAGCCCCTTTTGTTCTTCCAGCGGACATGAGTTCAAATCCCAGTACCCATGGCGAGCAACTCACAACTGCCTGTAACTCCAGCTTCAGGAGATCCAATGCCCTCTTCTGGCCCCTGCTGAGACACGTACACTAAGTCAATCTTTAATAATAAATCTTAAAAGGCCTAAGGGCAGGTTTTAGCTCAGTTACCTGCCTAGCACAAACAAGGCCCTGGATGGATGGATGGGAAAAGGAAAGGAAGAAAAGGAAAAGGAAGCAAAAGAAAGGGAAGGGAAAGAAGGAGAAAAAAAAGACAGGCAAACCAGACCCTGGGACAAGGGCAAAAAGCCTGGGACAGAGAAGGTCCTCTGACCTCTTGGAGTACCCTGTTCTCCTCTCTTCCTCAGGGGCTCTGCTCATGAAGATGGACACCTGCTCAGAACCCCTAGAGCACTGAACCCCTTCCAGCAGCCAGAGTCCGGACAGGCATGTGTCTTTCCACCTAAGGGTCCAGAGCAGTTTCTGGAGAAGCTGCGAGCAGAACAGATGGAGAAAGATAGCACGTGCCCCGCAGGCAGGAAGCAGCCCCAGGAACTGGGTTCTGAGCCCAGCATTGGCAGCCCTGGGCACTGCTAGAGCCTGAGGGCCAAGTGCCAGGCCACTGTTAGCCCTCAGCCGAGGCTGGACGAGGGCCCTGAGGACCGAGAAGTGTGTGCCAACATCCGGAGCTGCTCTTTAGTACCTGCCACCTGCACCAGCTTAAACCCAGTCCATGCACATCATCAAGTCTCCCTCGCTTGGTTGTAAACAGCAATGGCAACAGCACTGAGTTCTAATCCTGACCCAGATACTCATGTTCAGCTGTCCCATCTGAAGACCGAGGTCATAATTTCTATCTTAAGAAGATAGGAAAACCAAAGTAAAGTAACGTCAATGGACAGAAGGCCGTGAAGCCCTGGCGAGACAGGGCCTCTGTTATTTTCAGCAAAACCAAGAAAAGCCCGTATTTCCAGCTGGTTTATTCCTCTTGGGCCCTGCCTCCCAGCAGCCCATTTTTGGTTGACAGCGATGGGAAGGCAGGGCAATTCATACGCCAGACCTCATCTGCCAAATGCCCCTGCCAGCCCCCTTACCCGCCTCCTTCCTGGCCCGAAGCTGCCCACGATGGCGCCAGTACCTGCAGGCCGGGCGCTTGTATCACTTACATGTCACCTGCACGAAGAACAGCAGGGCTCTGTTCTCAAGCAAGAATGCACACCCTCACTGCCCCATGGCTCCTGTTACTCAAACAATACCAGCCAGTCCACTGGCACCTCCGTGGCTTGGGGGTGGGGACAAGGGCAGCAGTGCCCAGGGCTTTGCACCTTGTTGGGCCCAGGAAGCAGAGCTTAAAGCTCATTTGCGGTACTGGGAAGAGAGGCCCAGACAGCCTGAAGATGGACTAAGGGCTACACAGCATTTCTGAAGTAAAGCTCAATGAAAAAAAAAAAAAAGAAATCCTCTCCCCATCCCAGGAAATTTGACAAGTCTCTTCTCCCCTCCCCCCCAATTCAGGTGGAACAGTATTCAAACTAAGGTGTTTCCGGTTTAACCTGGCCCCCATGAAGCTGGCCCTGGCCTCAGGATTTCCCAAAGGGAAGCAGGAAGTGCTGCCCTGGAGGAGGCCAGAGATCCTAGCTCTCTACCCTCCCTGCCAGTGGAATACTGAATCTCTGGGCGAAGTCCCTCCCCAACCACAGCTCCACTCTACCTTCCTCTGGAGGCCCAGGTGACAGGGGCGTGCCCAGGCAAAGGAACACACCTCTCAGCCTCCCCTCAGGCCTTGTGCCCCAGTCCTGAGGTGGGGGCGGGGTGGAGGGGCAACAGGGGGCTGCATAGGGCAGTGCCCCTCACCTAGAAGGTGAGTCAGCCAGAGAACCTCTGAGCCGCTCGCTGTGTAGGGCCTGAAAAAAAAAAAAAAAAAAAAAAAAAAAAAAAAAAAAAAAAAAAAAACATGGCAAGGATCCCAGAACAATTTACTCCAAATTGCGCCTTCAGGTTGGTTACCTAATCCAGCCGCGCCCACCCTCCAATAGCCAGGGGAGGCCATCCCTTTAAAGGGGCAGCAGGCTCCGGGGTGTCTGAAAACCTGGGGACTTCACTGTGGAACCCTCGCTAGCTGTGGTCCTGAGAGGCAGGGCACACGGTGATTGCCCTGAGGTCCCAGACATAGGTAAAGGTTCGAGCCAGGAGAAAAATCATCTGGGTTCTGGGATCAAGTGAGGTCTCCTTCTGTCTTCCGTACCCCCACCAAGAGCTCCAGTCCCAGCGCAGTCTTTCACCTGCCTCCTTCCCAGCATCAGAGTAGGGGAAAGTTTTAAACTTGCTGATTGAGGACTTGACCTTGATCTCAGGGTCACAGGACACCACAAAAGTGGCCTCCTGCAGGCTCAGGGTTGGACCAGAAAGCCCTCAAAGGACAGGAGCTGCTTCTGGGAGAGACCGGACGGCAGAAGCCATACTGCCCAAGGGCCCAGCAGAAAGACGAGGCAGTCTCTTCTCCAGAGACAGTTTTCACAAGGTCTAGGGGCCATCCCCACTCTCCAGCATAACCTGAAGTGGGAACACCCAATGTCACTAGCTGTGGAGCAAAGGAAACCAGGTCCACTCCAGGTGTGGAATCCATAACTGCCAGGGGTCCAGAAGGGCTGTCTCCCTAAGATCAGAAGCGGAGGATCCAGGAGAGCTCTTGGGAAGAGGGAACGATGAGAAACCGGATTCCCATGATCCTTGTCTCTAGTAGAACCCCAGACATCTGACCCAAGCCTTTCCCTTCTGCACCGACTGGGACAACTCCCACAGCAACCAAAAGATTTATCGATAAGCGGGACGGGTCCTAGGGGCGCTTGGGGTGTCAGACCTCACCACCCCGCGGGGTTCCTCTCCTGGCTACGGTAGGGAGGTACTGAGCGCCCAGCAGAACCGTCCCCCTGCACCGCACACCCGGAGCCCAGGGGGGTGGAGCCGGACAGCGGGCTAGAGACCGGAGGGCACCCGCGTCCCGGCGGGGCTGCAGAGGCACCGCGGACCGCCCCGCCCCTGTGCGGATCCGGGCTGGCCGGCCGCCGCCGCCGGTCCCCCGCCCCTCTCACTCACCTCCGGGTCCAGCGGCACCAGCTCCATGAGCGGCCAGGGCTCCTTGAGCTGGGCGAGCGGCATCGCGCCGCCGCCGGGCCGCCCGCGCTCCTCCCGGAGGCCCCGGGCTGCGCCGCCTCCGGGCCCCGGGGTCCCCGCGGCTGCACCGAGACACCCCGCAAAGCCCCGCGCCCCTCGCGCTCCGGCTGGGCCGTCCGCCGCCGCCGCCGCCGCCGCGGCACTCGCACTTCGGCTCCCTCCGTCACCCGGCGCCGCCGCGCCCATTGGCTACCTGCGCGGGGGCGGGGCCTAAGTAGCCCCGCCCCGTCCCCGCGGCGCGGCATTCCCGGCGCGGACCCCCGCCCCCGACGTGCCGGGAGTCGGCCCCGCCCACACGCGAGCCCCCGGCCCGCTCTCGGCCCTGCCCCCCCGAGGCCCCGCCGGTTCCCTCTCCCCGGGCTCCGCGCCGCTTGGCAGACCTCGCCCGGTCCTAGCAGCGCTTGGGATCTGAACTCAGATGTGCCCTCTCCCTCCCGGGGAGGGGCTGCCACCACCGTGCACATCCCATTCACGTGGGACGCCCTGGGCCCGATCCCGACGGAGGCGTGAAAGGAGCCTGGGCGGTGTGTCCTCTGGCTCTCAGCTCGCTCCGCATTGGGCTGGTCCTCGCGCGAAAGCTCGGAGCCCACACTGGGGTCTCCACGGGAGCCCCGTGTCCCCGAGCCGGCCAGCCCCGCAGCGCCCCCAGGGTGATTTCTTAATGCGCATTTTTTTTCCTCCCAGTCGGTGTTGTGCCCTATCACTTGAGGGCGCTGGTTCCAGGCCAGGTCCCGCGTCCCTTCCGCGGCAGGCCGGATTGTGGCCTGGTTTGAGCTTGAGGCCCTGGGAAGAAGGCAAAGTGCAGGCTTGCTGGAACCAGGATTCCCTCTGGCAAGATTTGACCTGCATCTATGGAGCTCTTAGGGCCCAGGTGTGGTGAGATATTATTCTCAGGTGAGAGAGGCCAACTACAAGGGGCCTAGCTTATTAAAAGCCTCCTGCGAGTCAGGCTCCATTGATAATGACTTCTTCTCTGTTGTGTTTGCTTGCTTGCTTGATTCTGGACGTGGAACCCAGGCTCCGCAGGCCTGGTTGAGCTTGGTACCGTACCTCCTAGCGGCTTGTGATTTTCTTGTAGTAGACACTCCTAAGAGAGATGAAGCGACTTATCCAAAGTCACACAGCAGGTCAGGAACACACTACTGTTTAAAAGAGCGTGGGGTGTGTTCCTGAGATGGCCCAATGAATAAGTGAACTCGCCTGCAGTACTGATGTCCTGAGTTCGATTCCCAGGCCCCATGGTAGGAGAGAACCAACTCTCACAAGCTGTCCTCTGACCTCCACAAATGTGCACAGGGAAAACCTTCCCCAATAAAGAAATTTGAATGCAACACATTTTGAAGTGGGCTGGAGTGGCTCACACCTCTAATCCTAGCACTAGGGAGGCAGAGGCAGGAGGATCTCTAAGGTCAGGGCCAGCCTGGTCTACTTATCTAGTTCCTGACCAACCAGAGCCACATAGAGAGAACCTGTCTCAAAAACAAAACAAACAAACATTAAGTGGGGCCTGGAGAGATGGCTCAGTGGTTAAGAACATTGGTCGCTCTTCCAGAGGACCTGGGTTCAATTCCCAGCAACCACAACTGTATGTGTAACTCCAATTTCAGGAGACCGGACACCCTCACACAGACATACATGCAGGCAAAACACTGTGGCACATAAAATTAAATACAGTTTGGAAAAAGTAAATACATAAATAGAAATAAATTTAATCCAGGAGACCGAGGCCAGACGACTTTGAGGACAGCTTGGACTGCATAATGGAGACCTTGTCTTAAAAAGAAAAAGTTACATTGGAAAAAAAAAATGGAAACAGTTGCTAGTTGCTTCAGCAAGCATTTGTAATCTCACTGCTGAGGGGACTGAGACAGGATCTCATTGTGAGCTCCAGGCTCAAAGAGAGACTCACTCAATAAACAATGAAAAGTTAAAGACGTGGGTTGTCAGCCTGCAGCCTACATGTGCATGGGCACATACACCCACACACATGCACAGGCTCACACATTCACATGTACCTATAGCACACACACATGCAATGTATACATGCAAACACATATGCACACAGATACGTGCACACGAACAGGTACACATGCATACATACACACACACACACACACACACACACACACACACACACACACAAAGAAGTAGACACTGATTTCTCCCAAATCTACATGCCCCCCCTTAACCCCTATCTTCTCTGATTGCTGCTGACTTGAACTGCATTTTGAGTGGAAAGGACTTTGGAATCCAAAAAGCATGGATTTGAATACCGGATCTACTCCTCTTTCAGCATCAGAAACGCCTTTCTTTACGCCCAGCTTCTTTATCTGAAAAACGGGATTTTTGTTTGGTTTTGTTTTCAAGACAGGGTTTCTCTGTGTATCAAGCCCCGGCTGTCCTGGACTTGCTTTGTAGACCAGGCTGACCTCGAACTCACAGAGATCGGTCTGCCTCTGCCTCTGCCTCTGCCTCCCAAGCGCTGGGATTAAAGGTGTGTGCCACCAGCTGGAAAAATGGTAATTATAACTCTAAGTTTTTAGGTCTGTTGTTACAACTGAACTCATTATAACCCTATATATTGTTTATAGTTAGGAATTACACACCAGACCCTCTCTGCATGGTGGTGCAAGCAGCATTTAGGAGGCTAAGGTAAGAGGATCTTGAGTTTGAAGCAGATCAGCCTGGTTTACATAGTGAGACTATATATATATATATATACAGGTGTAACAGTGTATACTTGTAACTCTAGCTTGTGGGGGATGGAAGGCAGGAGGATCTGGAGTTCAAGATCCTCCTCAGCTTTATATTGAGTTTTAGGCCAGAAGACCCTGTCTCAAACACCTGGCAAGATCATTCATAAGGTAAAGGGGCCTGCCAGTGAGCCTGAAGAGTTTGAGCTCCAGGATCTGCAAAACAGAGAGAAAGAAAACTTAATTCCACATGTGCCCTGTGCAGTTGGAAACACACACACACAGAAATAAATTAAAATGAAAAAAAAAAAAAAAAAAAGAAAAAAAAAAAAAAAAAAAAGGAACCCAGCATGGTTTAATCTCAGTGTTCTGAAAACAGTAGGCAGATAGATTCCAGTGAGTTCAAAGCCAGCTTGGTCTACATAGTGAGTTCCAGGATTGCCAGGGCAACACAGTAAGGCCTTGTCTCGGTGAATGAATGAAAGAGGTTGGAGAGACGGCTCAGTTGATAGTGCAGCAAAGCCAGGGTGAGGATGGGAGTTAAGAACCCATGAACATGCCCAGCCATCCCGGCAAACTCCAGCAATCCCAGCACTGGAGAAGGAGAGACAATGGATCCCCACGGCAAGCCAGCTAGCCAGACTAGCTGCAATCGGTGAGTTCCAGATTCAGTGAGAGACCCTGCCTCAATGAAACGGGCACACACGCAGGAACACAAGTTTGTGGGAGCGCACACATACGTTATACATGCACACGCTGAATAATTAAATGCAGCCAATGCTGTTACGGCTTGAACACGCTCTGTTCTAAGCCTTTTTCCTGTACTCTGTGCACTGTGGGATTCACATCGACCTGATGAGACAGGGGCTTGGGGACAGCTTGATGCCAGATGGCAGATGGCAGCAATTATGAGCATCAGTGTCCAAGTCGACTGCTTCAGAGCAGTTTGTGATGCTCCAGCCCTGGCTGCTCAGGGCTAGAATTAGAATACCAGGGCATGCTTGATTAAATTATTACCTGTCATTTATCTCACAACCAAATTGAACTGGGGATCCTGGGTTTTTGACTTGCTCAATCTTGCAATCCTCTGCAGGGCTCAGAGCAGAGGAGGAACAGGGAGGAAGACACCCTGAGAGCCACGGGCATGGAGCTCTGCTGGATGAGGGTGAAGTCTGACATTTCTGGATACCCCTGTGCTCAGGCTAAGTTGATGGACTCCCTTTTCTCAGTGGGGTCTTCCTCTCACCACCTGATCCGGGTACCCCAGATCTTGTAAGGAGCGGTACATAGCCCTCAGAGAAAGATCACAGGCCAGAACAAGAGTTACAGACAGTTGTGAGCTGCCTTGAGGGTGCATGGGAATTGAACCAGGGACCTTTGGAAGGGCAGCCAGTGCTTTTAACCACTGAGCCATCTCTCCAGCCCCTGCCTTTCCCCTCTTATGATAGGACTGCTTTGGTACATATAGATTAAGTGTCCCTGGCAACCCTGACCCCTGCGAATCAAATACATTCACCCTCAGAATGCTTCCCAGCGCCCAAGATTTACATTGCCCTTGATTTCACACGGAATAAACAGCGCTCTCTCACTTCAAGGCCATCTGAGATTCATTTATTCTGGGGAAGAAGCGCTCCTGGACACCCGAACTTGGCTGCCAACCAAGTGGCTCCCTGCCCACCACCCAGAGCTTCTGGGCTGCCAAGGGCTTGACGGCCAGTCTGCCAGCCACATGCTGCTGCCACAGCGAACCTTTGCCATTCTCCGGCCTGCGGTGGCACTGCCTGAGCACCCAGCTGTTGCCCTGCATTGCAGGGGACCTGCTTCCTGGCCAGCCTCAGGCCTCTGCACTGCCTAGCACAGCAGCTTAACCAAGAGCTGTAACACTTGGGTATCGCCAAAGGCTTTGAAATGCCCAAGTTTCCACTGCCACCGGCAATCTCATTTATTTATTGTTTGTTTGTTTATTTGTTTCAAGACAAGGTTTCTCTGTGTAGCCTTGGCTGTCCCAGACTCAATTTGTAGACCAGACTGGCCTCAAATTCACAGAGATCCCCCTGCCTCTGCCTCCCTGAGTGCTGGGGTTAAAGGTGTGTGCCATCTTTCCCGGCTGTCCGATCTCACTTTAACGGAGCAAGCTAAACAGTTAACACTATGAAAAACTCTTCCCATACCCCAGCCTACCGTATGCGCCTTGCCCGAAAGCATTCTAGCCGTTCCTGAGATCTGGGACCTTTGACCTCCTTCCCGTCCAGGAGCCCTGACTGGAAGGAGAAGGACAAACAACTTGATGCCGGGGAAACGGGGCAAAGGTGGTGGGCAACCGGGATGCAGTAAAGGAGGGAGAATTGCAGTGCTTCTGCTTTCAGTCTCCCTTTTCCTTCCTGTCTCACCACGGTTCCCCTCCAGGACAACGTCTTACTTGAGTTTTCAACTTAAAATTGATCTGCTCTATATAAAGAGATCAAGGCCAGCGGGGAGTTACACAGTGAGACCGTGTCTCAAACAAATGGCCATAATAACAAAATTGTTACATTTATTTCTTTAATGAGGGGAGGGGGTGTGACTCGGGATGAATGTGGGGAGCAGAGGATAACTTTTGGGAGTCAGGTGTCTCCTTCTAAGGCATGGACCAGAGGGATCTACTCAAGCTTTAGCCTCAGCTACATCCACAGTGCCAACCCATGGGAACTCAGACCCAGAGAGGAGGCAGGCCCATCTGGGAAGAGCCTTGTTCCTTCTCAGCCCTGAGTAGGGCTGGGCAAATGAAATGAGGGCCACTGAGTTCATCGGGTGTGAAGAAATTTAAGGGAGGCTTGTGGAGGAGCTCCAGGATACGGAAATGTCAAAGCTCGGAGAGGGAATGACGAAGGGTCGCAGCAGGGATCTAATGAATTAGTCCCTCCCATCCACGCTCTGCACCCAGCCTTGATCTGTGGAGGAAGCAACTGATACCAGTGGATGGCCCCAGCCCATGCTGTTTTAGCCCTTGCCCACGTTCCATTTCATCATAACTGTGAACCTCTGGGGTCACCCAATCCTTGCTGAGAGCAAATGACAAGAGACCATCAGAGTCAGCGTTATCTCTGCGGCCGCAGATTTGTCGCGGCAAGGCGGTTTAGGTTTAGGATGTTGCCTTGTCCTACCCATCTTCAGGAAACTTCAGCTTCTGTTATATAGATCGTGTAACGCTAACCTCTGAGGGTTTGGTGTCTCCATTGGAGACACCACTGGGTACAATGGTACTTCTACCTACCTTACATCCTTACTGGGGCTCGGCTAATTCATTGAAAGGAAAAAAAGATTTTTAAGGACACTCCCAGAGGCCATTAAGTTATTGAATGAGGGGGTTGGAGAGAGGGCTCAGAGGTTAAGAGCACTGGCTGCTCTTCCAGAGGTCCTGAGTTCAATTCCCAGCAACCACATGGTGGCTCACAGCCATCTATAGTGAGATCTGGTGCCCTCTTCTGGCGTGCAGGCAGAACACTGTATAAACACAATAAATAAAGAAATCCTTCTTAAAAAGTATTGAATGAAGCCAGGCATGGTGGAGCATGCCGGGAATCCCAGCACTCTGGGAGGTAGAGGCAGTCAGACCTCTGTGAGTTCGAGGCCAATCTGGTCTACAAAGTGAGTCCAGGACAGCCAAAGCCAAGGCTACACAGAGAAACCCTATCTTGAAAAACAAACAAATGTTATTGAATGAAAACCCAGTGGCAGTGGCGGGCTACCTTCCTGTGAGGTGTTGGCCAGGGAAGCCCTTGAGGCCCCACAAACCACAAAGGCGGTTGCTACTGCGGTTGGCTGCATGCTGGATCTAGGCAGTAAGAAGCTATTGCTTAAGACGCCTCGGGTGCTCACTGTGACTGCAGGAGACATGGAGGAATTAAGCTGGGACTGAACTAGAAACACCCACCCTGATGGCTGGCTTTCATAACGCCAGAGGTGGCCATGCAGGCCGCTGGTGGACAACTGTCACCAACATTCCTGCTCGTCTATAGATGGACCCTGAGTGCCGAGACACCGTCTGGCTAGGCAGAGTGTACCTGCCTGTGCAATAGCTGCCGTGGGGAGGACAGCACCCTTCCCCCTGGAGTCTGTAAACCCAAACAAAACCCGTGGCTGCAAAGAGGTCAGAGGTCCCAGTGGGGAAGCAACTTCTGTGTTTTTTTCCAGATGGATGCGATTCGCATGTCAAACTGCATTCTCCGCATGTGTGTTTGTGCCCACAGATCACGGCTGTTGGCAACTCCTAACAAGTGGTGACACTCCTGAGAACCATGACTCTCTCTGTGACATGGTGGCCTAATTCTTAGCCATAGGTGCACATCTATAGTCACCCGCTCCAAGGCTCAGGGACCATAGCAGAAGAGGGGCAAAAGAGCGATGGGAGAGTCAGAGGAGGGACGGAGTGTTGCGCAAGTTTTTCCTGAGACCACAACACCCCATCCTGTCGGGCAGGGGTGGCGCACACCTTTAATCTCAGCACTTGGGAGGCAGAGGCAGGTGGATCTCTGTGAGTTCAAGGTTAGCCTGATTTACAAAGCCAGTCCAGGACAGCCAGGGCTACACACACACAGAGAAACTCTGTCTCAAAAGAAAGAAAGAAAAAAGAAACAAAGAAACAAAGGAAAAAGAAAGTCTCTCTCAGGGGGAAAAAAGAAAGGAGACTCTCAAAGGAAAAAACTACAAAGAAGACACTGGGCCCAGCCCAGCTGCCTGCAAGAAGCAGATGCCTGCCAAGCTGTCTGTGCCTCAGGTTTCCCAGATTCTGTGAACTGTCACCTATGCTGGGTTGGACCCTGACAACACAATTGTCTTTGTGCCATTTTGCTAAGTTACCCCTCGCTCATATTTCTGTAAGTAACCCCAATAAAAGTCCTTGGTTCACAGCACTGGACTTTGGTGGTATCTGTGTTTTGGTCTGTCCTGGGTTCCCTATCTGGGGTGAGTAGCTGAGTGTGTTTTGTTTCCACACAACATTTCCTATCTGTTGGCATGCATACTGTGTGTATGTCTGGTGCCCAGGGAGACCAGAAGAGGGCATCAGATTCCCTAGAATCGGAGTAACAATCGGTTGTGAGCTACCACCCATAAGAGCGGCAGGTGCTCTAATCACTGCATCTCTCCAGTCCTCCAACGCTTTGAACTTTTTGTTTGTGCATTTGTTTGTGATTCAATTCTCAAGACAGGGTTTCTCTGTGTAGCCCCGGCTGTCCTGTAACCCCCTCTGTAAACCAGGCTGGCTCCTGATTGCAGGGGCTAAAGGTATGTGCCACCACTGCCAGACTGCTTTGAACTTGAATACATTTCACCTCTCACGCCTCCTTTCCTTGGAGGTCTTGGAGAGCCATGTGTCACTGTGGCAAGAGAGAAGCCCAGCGGACGGATGGGTTCAATATGGGGCATTTGGGCAGGTCGGTTTGCCGTCTGTCCCTGGCATAGGGACAGCGATCATTCAGGAGAGTAAACTATAGTCTCCGAAGCCAGCACCCATGCAATTATAGCCTCCACTCAGCTTAAGCATGGCCTCACTTCTCTCTGAGGCCTTTAATCTCAGCACTTGCAGGGCAGAGGCCAATCTTTCTGAGTTCAAGGCTGGCCTAGTCTACTGCATTAGTTATTTTTCTATTGATGTGACAAAACACCATAACAAAGGCAACTTAGAGAAGAACGAGTTTATTTCAGGCTCATGGTTCCAAGGGGTAAGAGTCCATCACCACCATGGGAAGGAAGCATGGCAGCAGGCAGGCCCAGGCAGCTAGAGTTGCCGAGGGCTGAAGTCTCAAAGGCAGGAAACAAAGAACTCTCAGAACCAGCACTGAGTGACACACTTCCTCCAGCAAGGCCACACCCCCTAAGCCTTCCCAAACAGGACCGCCGGCTGGGAACCAAGCATTAAAGTATCAAAGCCATCCTATCTGCATAACAATTTCTAGGCCAGCCAGAGAGTCCCTGTCTCAAAAGAGGAAAAAGAGGCAGGGTATAACTTGCACGGTGGGCCTCTTCTAACCCAAGCCCCAGGCCTACCCCGTGTTCTGAGCTGCTCCGTGGCCAGTGCCGTATATTAACGACAGTCATAATACGGGTTAGGACAGGCTGTTCTGGAGGTTGCTTGAGGTGCCTGTTAAATGAATGACTCAGGAGTGTGAGAGGTCAGGCTCGTCAAAGGGCTAATTCTAGCAGGGAGTGGGGGCTGAGTCCCAGGTGTGGGTCTCCCTGCTACAGTCTGGGCTCTGTGGGCTGTGTCATTGAAAGACTCCTGTCTGGATGGGGCCTGCCCCAGGGAGTTGCTCTGTTCTTATGTTTTCTTGGCCTCTCAGCAGAGGAGGGTCTTGGCACAGATGTCTGCTGGCAGCAGGTGGAGCAGCGGGAGGCAGTAACTGTAATGCCAGCACCTTTACCAAGCGCTCACAGTGTGTCAGAACCAGGCCAAGCATTTAAATCGTAATCACCACAAGCAGGAGGCCTTGTGGCCTGCCTGCCTCCCTCCCTCCCTCCTTTCCTTCTTTCTTTCCTTCCCTTGCTCCATCCCTCCCTCCATACTGAAAATAGAACCCAGCGCCCCCCACCGCCACTCCCACCCCCAGCATGCTAGGCAAATGCCCCACCATTAAACCACATCTCCAGCCTCACGAGGGCCCGAAGGACAACTGTTTCCTGTCTGGATCTGGAACTGAGAATTTTTGCAAGCAAGATCTCATCAGATGTCTCCAACAAGACAGGAATCACTGCTCCCATTTTCCTAGACGAGAAAATCGAGGCACGGAGAGGGACAGGGTTGCCCACTGCCCGGCGGACCTGACAGCCAACATCTGTAATCTCACTGCCAGCCCGGCTTTGGGGAGGGAGGTCAGGAGCAGCTGGGGTGAGAAGTTGGTCTCCTGTAGGTCTGAGACTCCTCCTTCACGACACTTCAAACAAAGCCCAAACCTTTGCCATGCCTGCAAAGCCCCACAGGATGGGTGCCTGCTCCCTTTGCACCTTCCTGGTGCCATTTGTCCCAGCTTCCTGCCTTCCTGCCGCCATCACCCTTGCTGCTCACCGCGCAGGCCCAATAAGCTTTCTCCTTGGCTCGACCCTGCTGTGCCCTCTGTCTGGCACATTCTTTGCCCAGCTCTGGCAGTTCATGCTTTCACTTCACCCCTGTCTCCGAGGTGATGACACTCCCTCAGAGAGAGCCTTGTTGAGACTGACCCAAATGCTGTGCCTGGCCGCTAGGAATCTCAGCTCATGCCTACCTGTCTGTCCTGCCCACGGGAAGGAGAGGATGGTGACACTCCCGGAAGCTCACCCTTAGGCTGAGGCAGGCCTGAGGGTTCCAGCCCACGCTGAGATTCTTATCGCAAAAATAAATAAAACTGCCCAGCCTGGTAACAGAGCAAGTTCCAGGACAGCCGGGGCTGTTAGACGGAGAAACCAACCAACCAACCAATCAAATAAGCAAATAAATAACAAATAAAACCAACCAAACCAAATGCAAAAGCTCCAGGGATCAGGACTGGCACCTTGTTCACTTCTGTGTGCACGAACACACATGATATTATCACATCACAGATCATGCCTGTGAGTGCGGCTCTGCACACCTGGGCTCTCAACACACCTCTTAGCTGTGTGACTCTAGGTGCTTAAGGGTTTGCATCTGTTACCTAGGAACTCACTGGCTCTGTAGACGAGGCTGGCCCCTTGGCAGAGATCCACCTGCCTCTGCTTCTTGAGTGCTGGGAGTAGAGGTGTGGGCCACCGAGTCCGGTGGTCCTTACATTTCAAAATAATTTTAAGTGGAAAAAAAAAAAAAAGTGCATGACGTGTGACAGTTGTACGAGATTCAGATCTGGGCACCCGTAAATAAAGCTTTATTGGAACAAGGCCATGCTCCGTTTGTGGATCCTCTATGCTTCTTTCTCACTACGTTAAGTAGCTGCAACAGAGACCATATGGCTTGCAAAGTCTGAAATATTTACGAGCAGGCGCTTGGGAAACAGTGTGGCGGGCTCTGGGAACTTATGTTCTCATCGGAAGAGGCAGAGAGTCAGAGGAGCAGGTCAGCCCTGTCTGGGGTGCAGAGAGTCAGAGGAGCAGGTCAGCCCTGTCTGGGGTGCAGAGAGTCAGAGGAGCAGGTCAGCCCTGTCTGGGGGTGCAGAGAGTCAGAGGAGCAGGTCAGC
>REGO01000146.1:1986741-2020781 GCA_010120015.1 Rhombomys opimus | reverse complement strand
TCTGGGGGTGCAGAGAGTCAGAGGAGCAGGTCAGCCCTGTCTGGGGGTGCAGAGAGTCAGAGGAGCAGGTCAGCTCTCTGGGGGTACAGTCTTCCCTCACGGGTGGCTTTCTGGAGCCCCCACCCTGGGGAAAGAAAATGCTCCATCCTCCAGCCTGCCACCCAGCAGCTCAGCATCCCAGCTGGCAACCCTTCCTGGGGTCAAGAGGACCTACCAGCCCCCCTCCCCCACCCCAGAATCTGGATTCCAGAGCAACTTTGTGGGGGGACTGGAGGTACCTTTTTGTGTGTGTGTGTGTGTGTGTGTGTTTTGTTGTTGTTGTTGTTGTTGTTGTTGAGGCAGGGTTGCCCAGGCTAGTCCCAACTCCCTGCGTAGAACAGGGTGCTTTCACACTTAACAGCCCTGTTGCCTCAGCCTCAGACTGCTGGCACTGCAGGCATGAGCCACCACACCCAGCCTTGGTCACCTTCAAGGCCTGCCATGCGTGCATCTGTCTTCAGGGCAGTGTCTTCACTTACCTGCCTGGTAGGGACGGGTGTGGATTGCGGGTTTGTTTCCGGGGAAAATAAGACTTACGTAAGCTGCTGACTTGCCTCTGTCCCTTACGGTGTCAGAACTGGAAAGTTAGCTTTGGGAGGTACCTTTGGGCTCAGCAGAGCCAAAACTTGGAAACCCGTGGCCTAGGGCGGAATCTGCTAAGGGTGGTGGCTAGTGAGCTATGTTCAATAACTGAGGTGTGTATTCCCTGTAAGACTTTTAAGACATTTTAATGAAACTGGGTAGGCCTTTTATTGAAGAGCGTTGGTGATGAAATTGCCCTTTCTCAGAGCAGGACATAGTGCTGCTCAGGTTTAGTCCAGCATTTGGGAGGCCGAGGCAAGTGGATTCCTGTGAGTTCGAGGCCAGCCTGGTCTACAGAGTGAGTTCCAGGACAGCCAGGAAACCCTGTCTAGAGAAAACAAAACAAGCGTGCACGCACACACGCACACACACACTCCAACTGTCTCAGGCACCCTCAGTGATGGAGGCATGTGCTCTGCAGGCATATGGCCCTGGCGTCAAGCCCAGCACCAAGAGCATTGTCATTTCTTTCTTTTTTTTTAAACTTTTTTTTTAAGATTTATTTATTTATTATGTATACAATGTTCTGTCTGCATGTACATCTGCATACCAGATCTCATTATAGATGGTTGTGAGCCACAATGTGGTTGCTGGGAATTGAACTCAGGACCTCTGGAAGAGCAGACAGTGCTCTTAACCTCTGGGCCATCTCTCCAGCTCCAAGCTTTGGAATTTCTAAAAAGATCTTCCCATTGGGTCTTCAATGGGTGATGGTGGCACACGTCTTCAATCCCAGCATTCTGGAGGAAGAGGCAGACAGATCTCTGTGAGATTGAGGCCAGCCTGGTCTACAGAGAGCAAGCCCAGGATAGCCAGTGCTACACAGAGAAACCTTGTCTCCAAAAACAAAAAACAAATAAACAACAACAAAGTTGGGTCTTTTATAGGCGGGCATGGCTATGCCCAGTTTATTTAGTGCAAAGGAGGAAACCTGTGGCCTCCTGGATTTTACCAACTAAGATATTTCCCTAGTCCTAACAACATCAAATCTTGATTATTGAGATTTTTGAGAAACCTCTGTAAGTTTTGTGCCATGACCCAATCTTACCCCCATCTTGGCATTGCTCCTACAACTGTCACAACAAAAGCATTAAGCATTTGCCACAATGACTGCCACTTCATAGTCTAAAAAAAGTGAGGCACAGAGATGCAAAAGCTGAGGTACAAAGAGATGCTAAGAGATTTGGGTAAGCAGGTGGTGGTGGTGCATTTCTTTAATCCTAGCACTCTGGAGGCAGAGGCAGTCTCTTGAGTTCAAGGCCAGCCTGGTCTACAGAGTGAGCCTAGGGCCTTCCACATGGTAGCCAAATGCTTTACCACTGAATTGTATCCCTACTGTTCTCTCCCTTCCTAGTCTTTCTTCTTTTCCTCCTCTCTTACCTTTGCTTGTTTGTTTTTGTCGTTGTTTTGACAAGAGGGATATCACTCTGTAGCCTTGACTTGACGGAAACTTGCTATGTAGATCAGGCTGGCTTCAAACTTAAAGAGATCAGCCTGCCCCTGTCCCTTGAGTGCCAGACTTAAAGTCATGTGCCATGACACCTGGCCCCAGCCTAGACCCATACTTTGTACTTATTTTAGTTACATGTATTGTTTCATAGCTCAAAATGCTACTTTTTTTTGAGACAGGTTTTCTTTGTGTAGCCATGGCTGTCCTGGAACTCACTTTGTAGACCAGGCTGGCCTCAAACTTATAGAGATCTGCCTGCTTCTGCCTCTCGAGTGTTGAGATTACAGGCCTGGTTAAAACACTAGCCTCTTTCAAAGTTTGGCTGCTTGGGTCCTTGTCCGGCCTTGCACACACCAGCAGTAATTGACTGGTGCTCTCTCTCTTAAATGACTGTCACACTTTCACCGTGCCCTCCCTTCTTCCCTGCTCACTCTCCCTGCTGCTCATGTTTAGCTCTGCACTTTGACTGTGGTGATTTTTACAAGTGGAGGACTCAAGTCCCAGAGAAGAAGTGGCTGACAGTGTGCTCAGTGGGTTTGTGACAAAGCTAGACGCCAAACCAAGCCTCACTTGGCCCCTCGGTGACAGAGACAATTGCAGGTGCCCTCGACTGTGATGGGAGCTCAAGAAGGGACCTTCCCAGCTCAGACCAAGCTAATGCTTCCTTCCTGAGCACACCCATGGTGTATCATGGTGGGCACATCCTCACCCACCTGTCATGCCTTCCTCACACACCTCTACCCTCCAGGTAAGCACAGTGCGAGGCGATCGCGTGGCCCTCCCAGAATCCCACAGCAAGTTCAGGGCGGATCTGTCTAACTTCCGCCCCAGCTCTTGCCAGAAGACCAGAGGAATCTGCCTCCCGCTCGCCTCCTGAGACAGCCAGCCCCTCACACTGTCCTAGATGGTCGGCAGCTGACTCTGAAGTAATCCTTGGCTGAAGTCCTCTCCTCCAAGAGGGAGCTAAGCGGCAATAGAGACTGTCAAGGGTCACTGCCGCGTGCCAGGTGTAGCCTGGACACTTTCCTCCACACTTCTGTCCTATGTGAGGAGTTATTTCCTGAATGCGGAGTTGCTTGACCTGGGAATCACAGACGTGATTCTGCGGACAGTATGGGAAAGCCGGGACGGGGAAGCTGAGGTTCAGAGCTCTGCTGAGCTGTCCCATCAGCAAGCCATGCCGTTCAGCCACACTCCGAGGCCCTCCTCCATCCACTGAACACAGCACTGGGGGAGCAGAGGCAGGTGGATCTCTGTGAGTGTCAGACCAACCTGTTCTACACAGCGAGTTCCAGACCAGCCAGGGCTACATAGTGAGACCCTGTCTCAAAACAAAAACAAAAACAAACAAACAACGACAACAACAAAACCACGAGGAACGAAGCATTTCCTGTCTTGTATAAACTGTATTCCAGGAGCATAAAATAAGGACAAGTTCATTTTTATGGAGGAATTCTCCAGATAATGAATGCAAAGTGAATAAGAAAAAAAAAATCACCATTTTGCAATACCTAATAAAATAATGATTCATTAGTGGATGTTAAAACCAATAGGTGAAAGGCTGATGGAGCCTTTTATAGTGAAGACATCATTAAGTCCTCTGATCAGTCAGCTAGGACATCCTGGCTATATGTTATGCACTTCCAGACTTGCTGCCATGCTGGGTATACAATGCCGGGGACTCGGCTCGGCTGGCAGAGTGCTTGCTTACCGTGCAGGAGGCTCTGGCTCCATTCCTAGTACTCAACTGAGGGGGCACGGTGGTGCACACCTACCATCCCAGCACTCAGGAGGTGGAGCCAGGAGGGCCAGGATTCAAGGTCATCCTTGCCTCCACGGGGAGTCTGAGGCCAGGCAAGAATCCATCAACCCTGTCTGGAAAGCAAATAGCAACACATGAAGTGCATACGGCTGTCACCAATAAAGCGCTGTTGTCAAACACGTTAAACCCTCTAATCAAGTCTCTGCATCTGACTTTCAGTTTACTGGAAACCTAAGGGAAGAGATCAAGTTCAACTACAGTTCCAGGAAGTACCAAATCTTCTAGGGTACAGAATGCTAATGGGACAAACGCTCTGGTTCTTCCACAAATAAAAAGCACAGGAAAAAGAAAAAGAGTAGGTAAGATGGCTCAGTTGGTAAAGGTGCTTGCTGTGCTAGCCTGTGAGCTGAGTTGGATTGCTGGAACTCATGTAAAGGCAGGAGGCGAAAACTAACTCTACAAATTGTCTCCTGAATTCCACATGTGAAGAAAACAAGCTCTTCCCCAGATCTCTCTCTCTCTCTCTCTCTCTCTCTTTCTCTCTCTCTCTCTCTCTCTCTCTCTCTCTCACACACACACACACACACACACACACACACTCAGTGATAAAAAAAAAAAGCAATTAAAAATGTAAAAACACAAAGGAAAGTGTACCTGTCATAGATGAAAGGCTACATATGAGAACATCAGAGCTGGTTATGGTGCTAAAGCGGAGAACCCGGCACCTGGAGGATCAGGAGTGCCAGGTCATCCTTGGCTACAAGGCCAGACTTGGCTGTGTGAGACCCTGAAACATTGCTAGCACTAGTGACAGATTTTAAAATAAAAAGGAGACGAGTAGAAGGCTGGGAAAATCTTTTGGCCAGACTTGTAGCGATTTTAGTCCCAAAAGGAAAAAAAAAAAAGTTAATAGTTATTGAAGGTGAGAAAATACGTGTCAAATGATGACATCTTCTTTCTTTTATGGAATGTTGACCTTTTCTCTCCCAGGGCTGGGACTGAACTCAGGGCCTTGAGCGCTCTAGATGGATTCTTTACTGTTCTCCTTCTCATGGCCCAGCACCTGAGGAAAGGTGACTCGAGCGTCTGTTGGCTCATGGTTTGAGGGATGGAGACTAAAGGGTGCTGCCCTAAGGGCTCCAGGCAGCAGGTCACACAGTGTCTGCCGTCAGGAAGCTGAGGGAGGGAGGGAGGGAGAGAGGGATGGAGGGACAGAGGGAGGGAGGGAGGGATGGAGGGACGGAGGGAGGGACGGAGGATGCTGGTACAGCCTTACCTTCTCTTTCCCTTTGTGTCCCCTCCAGAGGGTCTTCTCCCCTCAGGTCTCAGGAAAAACCTGTGCAAACGCACCCACAGGTCCTGGGAGATTCTAAACCCAGTCAAACTCACGGTAAAGATGACTGTGATGGTGGGAGAGCACATCACCACTGAGCTGGATTCCCCAACCTCAGGGGCAGGAGAGACGGCTCAGTGGTTAAGAGTGCTGCTGACTGCTCTTCCAGTGGACCCGGGATTCAACTCGCAGCATCCACCCGGCAGCTCTGTAACTCAGAGCAGACACCCTCACACATACCTACACAAAAGGTTAATGCCAACGCACAGAATAAATAAAACAGAGTCCCACCCTCCAGGGTTCTTCTGTGTAGTCTTGGCTGTCCTGAACTCACTTTGGAGAGAGGCTGACATTGCCTCTGTCTTCCTGAGTGCTGGGATTAAAGGGGAGCACCACTGAAAATGACCTTTGACCTCACTCTGTAGCCCAGAGTGAATTTGGCCAGAAGTGTGGCCTTGAATTTGCAAACTTCCTATCTCAACTCCTGAGGAGCTGGGATTTCAGACCTAGGACCAACAATTAAAAAAAAGTTTTTAAAAACTAAATCAGCTGGGCAGCAGTGGCACAAACCTTTAATCCCAGCACTTGGGAGGCAGAGGCAGGTGGATCTCTGTGAGTTCAAAGCCAGCTTGGTCTACAGAGTGAGCTCCAGGATAGCCAAGGCTACACGGACAAACCCTGTCTCAAAACCTAAAAGTAAGAAACTGGAACAAGGGCAGACAAATGGCTCAGAGGTTAAAAGTACACACTGCTCTTATGGAAGACCTAAGTGTCTGGTTCCCCACACTGCCTTGGCAGTTTATAGCCACTTCCGGTCACTCCAGTTCAAGGGGAACTGGCACCTCTGGCCTCCTCAGGCACCTGCGCTCATGTACACATACCCATAGTAAAAGTTAAAATACATTTTAATAACAAAAAAGGAAATTGGAAGCCTGGCAGGGGTGGCCCACATCCAGGAGGCAGAGGCAGGCAAATCTCTGAGTTTGAGGCCAGCCTGGTCCACAGAGCAAGTTCCAGGACAGCCAGGGCTACACAGAGAAACCCTGTCTTGAAAAAACAAGCGGAGGAAATTGGAACAAAGAGAATACAAAAGAAGAGAGAGAAGTTCTGCATTTCTGCAGTCTGAAGCAAAGAGGACAGGAAGAGTCACCCAGACCACAAGGCTGAGGAACCAGCACAGCAGCGCGGTCTCTGTGTGGTTTTCCCTTTTGTGTGTGTTTGCTGGGTGGGGGAGGGATGCAGACAGAGTCTCACTGCCATGCCTCCAAGGGTGACTTTGAACTCCTGATCCTTTTGCTTCTGTCTCCCAAATACTCCATGATGCCTGGCTCCAGCCCACTTTTTCTTTTCCTAAAAATAATTAAATTTGCTACTTATGGTGTGTATAGGTGTGTATATCAATGAGTGTGTGTGTGTGTGTGTGTGTGTGTGTGTGTGTGGCTGACGACTGTCTGTAACTCCAACAGCAGAGTATTTGACGCCCTCTTCTGACCTCCACAGGCACCTGACACGCATATAACACACACATGCATACAGGAAAACACATACATTCAGACAAAAAAATAAATCTTAACGAGAGAAAGAGTACAAAGTTTATGTACCTAAACACCACTCTTTTTTTTTTTTCTCTCTCTCTCTCTCTCTCCTTGTAACCCATCTAACCCCAAAAAGCACAGGCCGGAGGAGAAAGCCTGAATGGAGGCTGCAGGGTTTGCCGGGCCTCCGTTTCACAGGGCATCTCAAGGCTGCTCAGAATCCTCCTGTCTTCCCAAAGTCCTGGCCTGCCCGAGCAGCACCAGAACGCCCTGCTTGCTCTCCCTTCTCCAAGTCGCTGACCACCCTGGCTCTGCCAACCCACTTCTCTGCCTCCTCTGCCATCAGCTTTTCCTGAGTGGGCCTAGGAGGAAATCCCCCCAGATCCACAGCGGCCTTTTGCTTTGGGCCACCTCCTCCCACAGCAATCTTCACAGTACGCTTCTAACAAGACTGGAGGAGGAAAAACCATGAATATTTACATGTAAATATTTTTGCCCTGTTGCGTAGATATAAGGATTGGAAGGAAGTCACCGGAATGCTAATAGGAAGAGATCAACAGAGCCATGGGATCAGATAAAGCTGGGCCCGGTTCAGGGCTCTGCCATTCTGTCTTAGCTATGTGACCTTAGCAAGGAAGCCTCCCCGGAGATTCTCCAGACCCCAGATTGCCATTGCATGAATTACTTGGCATCAGGCACTCCAGGAAGGACAGTTTATGGAATAAAGCAATCAAGGCAGCATGGCTCACATCTGTATTCAAGCGCCTGGGAGGCAGAAACAGGAGGATCTTTGTGAGTCAGAGGCCAGCCTGGTCTACAGAGTTAAGTTACAGGCCAGCCAGGGTGACATGGTGAGACCTGTCAATCAAACCAGAACCAAGTAAACAGGTAAATACAAGCTGGAGGAGAAGAGCATGCAGTAAATTTAATCTCTATCAGCTTCTTGGCTCCTATTAATATTACCTCTAAAAGTGTTTACAATGAACACATACCTATGATGTTATAAGCACAGGCACAAACTAACCCTGATTAGTAGAGGATATCAGAACTGAAGGTATCCTCTTTCTGGAAATATTGACTCTAAATAACAAAGCATATCTACTGTACTGACACAGACATGGGACAATACATACTGAGCAAACCATAAGCGTGTGACCTCTTCATACTTATATGTGCAGGAATTCTTAAGTGTGTAAACACAAAATTTACTGTTGCTATGTCAATAAGGAGGTAGAGGCAGATGGATCTCTGAGTTCAAGGCCAGCCTGGTCTACAAATGGAGTTCAAGAACAGCGAGGGCTACCCTCAAAACAAATCAACAAACAAAATTAAAAAGTCCTCTTTTTTTTTTTTTATTTTTGAGATAGAGTTTCTCTGGCCTCGCATAAAAAGAAAAACAAATGAAACAAAAAGCGGAGGAAAACCAGGCAGGGTTTATTGGTATGCCCGTGCAGAACCACGGAGAACAGAACAATAAGAGAAGAACAGGGCACTTCCCTCCTATCCTTTGGCAGTTAACAAAAGCACCTGGTGCTAAGGAGCTAAGGCTGTCCCCAGCCCGCCCTGTAGGGAAACTGCTGGAGCCTGAGCCACAAATAGAGCAGGAAAGGAGACTGCGTTCCTCTATCTTTCCATCTCGCTTGTTTTAGGTTTTTAATGTTATTATTATTATTCTTTCGATACAGAGTCTCACTTTGTAATCAACAAGCCTGGAGCTCACTGTGTAGTCAGAGCTGGGCTCTAACTCCTGGTGACCTCCCGGCCCCAGGAATGACAGGTATGAGCCACCATGCCTGAAACTGAGGATGAGGCGCTCATGAACCTCTCTGCCTGGCTGGGTTCTGTGTAGGACGTAGCCTGCGGTGCCCGGAGGGAAGGTGCTGCCCAGTGGCAAGCCTGGGCAGTGGCTGGAATGTAAAGGAGTGGACGGCATACCAAAGGTCCTTACTAACTCCATAAACCCAGGCCCTAAACCTTGTCCCAGGCTGGGTCCTTAGGGTTATCCTCTCTTGTCCTCTCCCAACCCGCGTTCCGGGCCCCATCACACAACCGGGCCTCAAACCCGAGATACCCTAGGGCTACAGTCGAGCGCCCAAACCCACCCAGGCCACGCGGTGCCCTGCGGACAGGACCCGTGCCCGCCGGCTTCCCCAGAGTCCCTGCTCCCATCACCCCACGCGCACCGCGGGCTCTGGCCCCGCCCCCAGAGGCCCGCCCAGCCCGAAACCCCGCCCACACACGTGCGTGCGCGTGCTCCGTGGGCCTCCCGGGACTGTCGGGCCGCGCTTAAGGCCCAAGCCCGGACGCTCGGGGCTGGCGTGGGCCGGGCCGGGGAGCAGCGGCGGTCGGAGCGGAGCGGGGCAGGCGCTGGGCGGTCCTGGGAGAGGCTGTCGCGTGGCGTGGGCGACGTCACATCAGACGCTTGGAAGGGGGCCCGGGCCCTGTGGGAGAGTCCAGTTTCGGGCCCGGAGGCCCCCGGCGCGGCCATTGGCTCCCACGCACGCGCGGAGCCCAGCTCTGCGTCGCCCCCGTGTGGCCAGAGGAAGCAGCGTCCTCCTGACGCCCGAGGGCTCCTCCGGGCTGCACGCGACCCAGGCACGCGCGGCCACCTAGGCGACCCGGCGTTCAGGCGCCGCCCCTTTTTCCGTGGATGGTCCTGAGGTTGCCATGGCGACGGATGAACAGATGCAGCGCTTTCCTCTGGCTGCCGCGGATCCTACTCTGGACAGAGAGCGGACTGGATTGTGGTTTCCCAGGCTCTTGACGTCGCCCTCGCTCTCTAACCTAAATGGATGAGGATTGGTCCCTTCCCAGAGCAGCAAGGCCTTGAACGAACGAGCCTTTCCTAAAAGCCTACTTACTGTGTGGAGGCAGGGATCAATAATAATAGAAGCACTCCCATTCCCAGTTCACGAAAATGGGTAACGAGTGGGCCAGCGAGATGGATGTGTGAGTAAAGCGTTTGCCGTGCAAACCTCCCGACCTGAGTTCGATCCCCAGAATCCATGGAGAGGTGGAAGGAGAAAAACAGGAGTCCACAAAATTGTCTTCTGACCCCCATACGCACGCAGCTGCACGCCCCATCCTGCTAAAAATAAATAGAACAAAGAATTAAGTTGGTAAAATTCAAGGAAGGCTGATGGGTCGAGGTCCTTACTGAGTGCCTCTGTACACGGGAGTCGTTCCTTACCATGATCGAGCAGTAGATACTTAGTCTCAGCTAAGAGAATAGGACAGTTAGGAATAACTAATCCAAGGTCCTGTAATGTGTGAGAAACTGCCGTCAGCCCTTCGTACAGCAGCGGCAAATCCAGTGGTAGGCTAAGTTTATTGTTCTTTTGAGACAGGGTCCGTTGTAGCCACAGGTTGGGCTTCCAGGCACAGCTGACCCTCAAAGCCCGATTCTTCTGTTTCTGTCCCTCCACCCAAGGGTTCATTATGGTGTGCCATCATGCCCGGTTTAATTCACTGTCGGGGATCACGACCAAGGCTCCATGCATGCTGGATAACACCCTACCAACTGCACTGCATCCCTGGTCTCCGTCCATGGCTTTTCATCCCTATGCCAGAGTCCTGAAGGGGTAAATGCTGAAGGGTGTGGACGTGGTTCAGGAAGAACATTCTAGGCAAGAGAGCTGCACACATACTAAGAGGTGTGAGCCACGCATGATGGTGTATACCCGTAATCCCCGCTCTTGAGTGGCAGACACATGATGCTCGTGAGTTGGAGGCTAGCCTAGGCTACAAAAGGCAGCATTAACTACAGGAGAGCCTGTCTCAAAAAAAAATCCAAACTTAGGGAGGGGCCTGGGATCAGGCTGTCATGGCACCCAGCGGCATGGCAAGATCCTGAAGCCCCGCTCCACTAGGGTTGGGCAGCAGCGAGTGGACACTTGGTTCAACCAACGGGCACGCAAGATCCGCATGCCTAAAGCCTGGCAGGCGGAAGCGTGCTGCCCCTCAGTCTGCGACCGGTCCCATCAGGCACATAGTGAGGTGCCCTACAGTTAGATACCACACCAGGAGCTGAGCTGGCAGGGGCTTCAGCCTGGAAGAACTCCGGATGGTAGAGAATGCACCATGTCAGTAACTACAGAAAGAAGGAAACTCGGGAGGAAGGAGAGAGAGAGGAAGGAAAACACGTATTTGAATTCAAGTCTGCTTTGAGCAGCAGATCCTAAAGTTTAGTCAGTTGAGCATCGGCCTGTTGAAGTTCTGCAGAAACAACCACCACCACAAAGTCGTGGGTTTAACATAACAAGTTTTTACTTTTTTGTTTTTGGTTTTTTTCAAGACGGTTTCTCTGTGTAGCCGTGGCTGTCCTGGACTCGATTTGTAGACCAGGCTGGCCTCGAACTCACAGATCTGCCTGCCTCTGCCTCTCAGAGTGCTGGGATTATAAGCATGTGCCACTGCCACTGTCCCTGGCAGTGCCCAGAGCTCCCAGGTGGCTTCTTGGGACTCCCAGCTCCCAAAATGAAGTGTAGTCACTTGTCCCAACTGTCTCCACTTCCCCAGGATACTTTCCCGATAGCCTGCCAGTCATCTACTCTTCTTATTTTTTATTAAAAGAAAACTCTATAATAAATTTTTAGTTAGTTAGTTAGTTTTGGTGTTTTGAGACAGGGTTTTTCTGTGTAGCTCTGGCTGTCCTGGACTCGAATTGTAGAGTGGGCTGGCCTTGAACTCACAGAGATCTGCCTGTCTCTGTCTCCCATGTGCTGGGATTACAGTCACATGCCACTGTGCCCAGCTGACCTGGCTTGTTTTTTTGTTTTGTTTTGTTTAAAGATTTATCTATTAAGTATATAGTGTTCTGTCTGCATGTATGCCTTCTGCCAGAAGAGGGCACCACATCTCACTATAGATGGTTGTGAGCCACCATGTGGTTGCTGGGAATTGAACTCAGGATCTCTGGAACAGCAGCCAGTGCTCTTAACCTCTGAGCCATCCCTCCAGCCCGACCTGGCTTGTGTTTTAAGATTTATCTTATTTTAAATTATGTGTATGGGAAGTGTACATAAGTGAAGGTACCCAAAGAGGCCAGAAACATTGGATTCCCCGCCCCCCCCCTCCACCCCAGCTGAAGTTCCAGGGACTTCTGAATTTCCCTGTGGTTGCTGGGAACAGAACTTGAGTCCTCTACAAGAATATTATTTGCTCTTAACCACTGAGCCATCTCTCCAGCCCCACATCTGGCTTTAATGTGTGTTCTGGGAAAAACAAGTACTTTACAGATGTGGCCATCTCCCTGGCCGGCCACAAGCACACAGTTGAAAGAGCTCACACGTAGCAAGATTTCCTATGGAGGAAGAAGGCAGTTCCCACACTTTCCCAGAGGCAGTCATTTCAACTCTGGGAGCTGAATTTTACACTTGTCTCCGTGTCCCTAAATAAATATGCTTGTTTTGCCACTTCTTGGTGTTTTGGTTTAGATGCCATCCTTTGAGTCTCTGCTATAAAAGAGAGTTTTAACTCTTCTCATCACCCCCCCCCCCCCCCCCCCGCACACACAATGCCATCTCCCCAGACTGCCAAAATATTTTGGATGAGTTTAATATTTGTTCACCTACAAGTGTTAGGATTATTTTTCTTTTCCTGTACAAGTCTCTCTCTTCCACAGAGTTCAGGGTTGTCACTTGCTTATTTATAAACGTATTTCTTTTTGTCTCTGTCTGTCTGTGTGTGTGTGAGTGAATGTGTGTGGCTGTTCAGGAGGAACAGGTGGCCTGGGTGGGTCTCTCTGGAAGCCTGGGTGCTTGTTAAGGTTCAACCTCTGTGAAGGAAGGAGGAAACAGGATTGGACGAAACTCAAAGTGTGACACAGGCCTGGCAGAGCCCGTAACCATCTGACACTGTGCTCTGCCACCAGCTTTGGAAGCTGAGCTGAAGGGCCCACTTTGCATCCGTGCTGGATGGCTCACCCTGAGTGGGTCCTCTTCTGCAAGGAGAACCTCAAGGATAAGCAAGTTGTTTAAATCTGAGGCCAACTGCGAAGGAGCTGACAGCTGAAGGCCTTGCTTTCCAAGCCTCCCACAGCAGGGCTGCAAGCCCTTCCTTGGAAGGGAGGGTCTGGGAGGCGCATCTCCATGGCTATCACATATTTTGTCAGTTTCACCTTGAAGACACTTTTCTTGGAGTCTTCTGTCCTTTTTGTATATTGACTAACAGCTATCATTCTAGGTAAGGTCCAGATTATGTAGAATATAGAGTCTATAACCTACATAATATTGTCTGTATAATAGACAATCTGAGGAACCTCAAAATAAACAAAACAAAACAACAAACAAACAAACAAACATGAAATACAGCTGGGCAGTGGTCGTCGGCTCCCAGCACCTTCATCAAGCTTCTAACTGCAACTCCAGATTCAGGGATCTGCTGCCCTCTTCAGGCCCCTCAGGCTCTTGCACTCATGTGTACATACCCTCCCCTAATCCCACATTCACATAATGAAAGACAAGACAAAGCCTTCTTTTTAAAGTTATTATTGTTTTTAAATTATACACATGCATGTGTTTGCTTGTCTGTGTGTCTATTTTGTGGGCATGTGCATGTGTGTGCAGGTCCCTGTGGAGGTTCTGAAGGGGTTCTAGCTGTCAAACACTGCTCTGGCAGGCCTTGCCCTACCCCCATTGCATCTGCTTGCTTAAAAACCCTTAGATTACATTCCTGGAGCCAGCTACAAATGTCTTTTCCCTTTTTGGCCACTTCCCCCTCCTAAGGCTGACCACCAAGGTCTAGCTATCAAGGCATCGAAGTCCAGCAACCAAAATCCCCCTTTGGGCTCACCTAATTAACATGCCCAATTAAAATTAACCAACTCATCTTAATGTGGGATTTCCCCTTTTCCCTTTATAAACTGCCTTTTGCCTATGGGCCCTGTCTGTCTCCTCTCTATCCAGAGCAGGCCTCTGTCACCTCCAGGGCAAATATCTCCCTGTCTCCTTGTTCCTTTCTCCTTCCCCCTTGTCCTCTGTCTCTTGTCTTTGTGTCATTTCCTGTTCTCTGTCCCTTTGGGTCAAATAAATATTCTATGTGCTGAGAATGTGGGTTTGGAGGATCTTGTGCTGACTTTGAGGTCCCGTTATCTCCTAGAGTTGAAATTACAGGTGGTTGAGAGAGAGTGGATGAGGATTGTGAGTTTAAGGCAAGCCTAGTCTACATAGCAAGACCTGACTAAACATTAAAGAAAAAAACCATCAAGCAAATTAGAGGTCCAGGTTCAGTTCTTAGCATCACTACACCTGAAAACATCTATTTATCGATTTATTTACTTATTTTGTGAGGCAGGGTTTCTCTGTGTAGCCCTGGCTGTCCTGTAACTCACTCTGTAGACCAGGCTGGACTCTAACTCAGAGATCTGCCTGCCTCTGCCTCCCTAGGGCTGGAATTAAAGTCATGTGCCACCAGTGACAAACCCATCTTGGGCTTGAAAGCCATCTTATACTAAAGAGAAACTAGGTTTATTCCTTGGGCTATGTCCCACCTATACCCTTAATTACAAATGGTCTGAACTGCCTGTTACAAGAAATGGCAACCGTGCCTTTGTTTCAAAGAGTTGCTCTAACCACCTTGTCGTGATCACCTTATTACTTGTTACCACCGCCTTGTTTTATGGCCACTTGTTACTACTTTGTTATGATCACCTTGCAATCATGTCTTTGTTTTAAGAGGTTGTTATGACTGCCTTGTTATGGCCACCTTGAAATCCGTTTGGCTGCCAAATCCCCCATTTGGAAACCCTCTGCACCTGAGATAAAGCCCTTATCTTCCCCGTGTGCAATGCTGATCTCTCGAACCCCACCTTAGGGAGAGACATGAATAAAAAGGCTTGCTTTAATCACCTTGGCCATGGTTTGGGTCAGTGGGCTTTCTCATCCCGTCTGTGGGATTAACAGGTGCCCTGTG
Source organism: Rhombomys opimus (assembly GCA_010120015.1). Lineage (NCBI taxonomy): Eukaryota > Metazoa > Chordata > Mammalia > Rodentia > Muridae > Rhombomys > Rhombomys opimus. The sequence continues at coordinate 2,006,169 of REGO01000146.1, read as the reverse complement.
GTGGATCTATCGTCATCCATTGCACTAAGGGATGTCATTCTTCAATGTAGACACGTATGCTCTTAAGTTTGGGGCATTTCCTTCTATTTATATCAAGTTTATTGTTTTGAAGGGCTGGGATGGAACTCGGGGCCTTGCATAAGCTGGGCAAGTACGTTACCACTGAGATGCACCACTACTCCATTAAGAAGCTTTTTCCCTTAAAAATTTACGTTTAACTAATAATTTATTACCTTTTGTTAATAAATGTTTTCCTCTCCAGTGCTGGAATTGTGGGAGAGTGTCACTATGACCAGCTTGTTATTTATTGTTGATGGTGTTTGGTTGTTTTTGTTTGTTGGTTGGTTTGGTTCGGTTTGGTCTTGGTTTTTTTGAGACAGGCTTCTCTGTTGTAGCCTTGGCGGTCCTAGACTCACTTTGTAGACCAGGCTGGTTTTGAACTCACAAAGATCTCCCTGCCTCTGCCTCCCTGAGTGCTGGGATTACAGGCGGTGCACCACTTTGACTGTTTGTTTTTTTGTTTTTTTAAATAACATCGTGTTTTGAATCACAAATGCAGCACCCTCTTTGTATTTCTGGAGCTGGTAACAGTCTGTGCTGCAGGTCAGGTTTGCTTGGAAATGTTTGCTGACCCCTTACCTCCCAGCAGTAAAGCTGTGACTCCCAGTGACCTAGGAGCTAAGCTATGATGCAAGGTTGGTGTATCTCAGTCTTCAGTGAATTTGTTCACATTATCACCACCTGACTGGGGGAACCCTCCAACCTTCAGTTATGCCTGGGTCCCCATCCCAGAGATTCTGCTTCCTCCTTGCCAAAGAATAAAACTCCAGTTGTCTGCTGGGACCCAGAAATGGTTCAAGGACTCAATAATCTTGATTCTCAAAAGCCTCTAACTTCTCCTTGTTTTGTTTTATATATATTTTTTTTTTTTTAGCCAGACAGGGTGATGGACACTGTAATTACAGAGTACTGTAATCCCAGGACTCTGTGAGTTCGAGGTCAACCTGGTCTACAAATTGAGTCCAGGACAGCCAGGGCTACACAAAGAAACCCTGTCTTGAGAAAAAAAAAAAAAAAAAAGTTTTATTTTGAGGCAAGGTCTCACAATGACTAGCCTGGAACTCACTGTGTAGAGAGGCTGACTTTGAAGTCACAGAGATCTGCTTGCCTCTGCCTCCCGAGTTCTGGGATCAAAGATGTAAGATATGTGCTATGATGCCTGGCCTTTTTAATTACTCTTTTTATTATTATTATTCTTTCTCTTTCTTTCTCTCTCTCTCTCTCTCTCTCCCCCTTCCTTCCTTTTCTTTCTTTCTTTCTTTCTTTCTTTCTTTCTTTCTTTCTTTCTTTCTTTCTTTCTTTCTTATTTCTTTCCTTCCTTCTCTTCTTTCTTTCCTTCTTCCTTCGTTCCTTCCTTCCTTTCTTTCTTTTCTTTCTTTTTTTCTGTTTTATTTTGTTTTTTCATAGCTGGCTGACCTGAAACTTGCTCTGTAGACCAGGCTGGCCTTGAACTGAGAGATTTGCCTGCCTTTGCCACCCAAGTGCTGGGATCAAAGGCGTGTACCACCACCTCCCAGCTATTTTTATTATTTTTAGGGTATGTGTCTCTGTGTGGGTATGTGCATATAAGCACAGGGGCCCCGGGAGGCTGTTTTCAGAGATGATTAAAAGCCCTCTGACATAGTGAATGTTCTATTCCATTGACGAATTCAAAACTTGGATAGCTCATTGGGAAAAGATGCAATAGTGCAAGGTTAGAGAAAGGTTGTAGTCGTCTGTCCCTGGGGACTTCATCTTCATTCACTCTGCTCTCTGGCTGTTGTGAGTTCAACTGTCCTCCCAACCCTGAAGGACTGAAATGTCGGATGCCATGAGCCGAAGAAGCCCTTCCCCCTTGCTAGCGTTGTTTGCCGTAGTCACTCACAAGGTGTGAATAGTACAACATGTTAAAATAAAAAGCTAGAAGAGTGGGGTAGGGGTGAGGGGCAGTACACACCTTTAATCCCAGCACGCAGGAGGCAGAGGCAGGTGGGTCTCTGTGAAGTTGAGTACAGCCTGGTCTACAGAGTGAGTTCCAGGACAGCCAGAGCCACACAGAGAAGCCCTGTCTTGAAAAACAAAAAACAAACCAACCGAATAAACAAGAAGAGCCAGCATGACAGCTAATGCCTAAAGGCTGTGGGACTGCTGCTAGTATGACCAGCCTGGGCTACATGAGTTCTAGGCCATCCTAGGCTAGAGAGAGAGAGACCCTACCTCAAGTCGAACAACAGAAAGAGCTGAAAAATATTTTTTTTTGCTTTGTTTGTTTTGAGGCCTGGTCTGACTGTGTAGCCTGGGCCAGTCTAGAACGCACTGGCCTCTAACTCACAGCAACTTTCCTGCCTCTGCCTCCCAAGGGCTAGGATTGCAGGTGTGCACCACCACACCTGGCTGTAACATTTTAATAATAAGCTGGGCATAGTGGAACCTGCCTTTAATCCTAGCACTGTTTAGGCAGGGGCAGACAGATCTTTGTGAATCCATGGCCAGTCTGGTCTACATGGTAAGACCCAAGTCAGCCAGGTCTATCCAGTAAGACCCTGCCTCAAAAAAATTTTTTTTGTCATTGTTGGGTTTGTTTTGTTTTGTTTTGTTTTGTTTTGTTTTGTTTTGTTTTGTTTTGTTCTTTTGGAGACAGGGTGTTGGTGGGTTGGTCTGGTGCTATGTATTCTAAAGGCCCCCAAGGTCTGGTTGCAGCCCAGATGAACACATTCTCACATATATCTGTCCTTGTTGTGTAAACCTTATTCCACCTAATTTAAAGCTGATTAGTTATAAAAAATGCTGAGGCTTGGGATTTGGCCGAAGATAGGGATTTGGAGGTGGAGTCTGAAGTTCCCAGGCCTGGGGGTCAGGGGACCATGAGAGAGAGAGGGGAGGAAGAACAGGAGATAGAGAAAGAGAAGCTGGCCTCGATGGAGCAGGTCCAGAAAGGAGCACTTACTGCCAAGTAACTTGGATTGTGTAGCTGAGAGATAGAAAAGAGTTTACAGGGTTGAAATCTGCCCAGCTCCAGTGCTTTAAACTTGTGAAGTGAATCATAGTCTCTCCGTGTCAAATTTGTTGGAAGCTAGGGAGCAAGAAAAGAAACCTGTTGCCTTATTAATTAGCATCTTACATTTGTCTGTCTGTCTATCAGGGAATCGGTTTTAACTCAGTCCTTCACAAGGATGCTGGGAGTGGGGGTAGGGGTGGAGACTCATACCTCCTCCTTCAAGCCTGGATGGTCTTGAACTCTTGGGCTCAGCCCATCTTCCTGCCTCAGCCTTCCTAGTAGCTGGGTCTCCAACTGTATGCCCAGTGGAATGAGTTCGTGTGTGTGTGTGTATAATTTTTTGTGTTTAAGTTTTGGTTTTTTGAGACAGGGTTTCTCTGTGTAGCCTTGGCTGTCCTCGAACTCACAGAGATCTGCCCACTTCTGCCTCTCTGAGTGTTGGGATTACAGGCGTGTGCCACTGCACCTGGCTGGAATATCTATATTCTTACCAAGTACTTTGTGTTGAGTGTATAACCCACTTTAACTCACTTAAGCCTCATACAGTGATATTTTGGATGCCAGGAAACTTAAGGAACTTTCTTGCAAGAATTTGGCCAAACTTGTGATAACTGTTACATTTAGGCCTTGCCTTCAGGTACCTACAGTGTTCTTTTGTTTTTGTTTTTTTGAGACAAGGTTTCTCTTCAAAAAATATATTATAAAAATATTCTAATAATATATTTTTAAACCACAGGTGATAGAGCATACGCCTGAGTGTGAACCAGCCCTGGCAATATACTGAGATTACATCAAGACACAGAAAATGATTTTTAACTTAACATGCCAAAACTATTATCAATATAAAAATTATTAATACTTTCCATTCTTTTTCTTCTACAAACTCTTTGGGATCCAGTGGCAATTTTATGCTCTTAATACTTCTTCTCAACTGTATGATATCTTTAGATTGGTGTAATGGTTGGTGCCTGTCTTCACAGTGTTCAGGAAGCTAACACTGGGTGGCTATGAGTGTCATGAGCTCAAAGCCACACACAGTGAGATATGACAATAATGGTAATAATGGCAATAATAGTAATAATAATAATAATAATAGCAGTAGTGATGAGTTTCTTAATGGAACTAATTCCATTTCAAGGACTCAGCAAGCTAACTGAAGAATACACCCGAGGTAATTCCTCAGGTGTTACAAGGGTCAGACACAGGCAGGAATCCAAGCGAAGGAGGGTGCCAGGTCTTGGGGGGGGCGGGTATCTACATTCTTTTTGTTTGGTTGGTTTTTGGTTTTTTGAGACAGGATTTTTCTGTTCTGGGCTGGCCTCTAGCTCATGGAGATCTGCCTGCCCCCATCTCCCGAGTTCTGGGATTAAGCGATGGCTCTTTGTTGTTGAAGCCTGAGGATGTGAGCTGTCTTGATCAGGGAAGAGACCTCGATCTGGTCTCCCCACTTTCTGAGGCTCTGGGAATCAAAGCCATGGCATGGGGCATGCCAGGCAAGTAGCCCACTGAGCCACAGTCGCAGCCCTAATAGTGTGAATTTCTTGAGTCTGGGAGTAACGGGACCAGGAGGGAGGGACACAATGATGACATAATGCAATATGCCTGTCTGTGACAGACGTTCGGAGGAGGCCATCACAAAGATGCCGGGTTTTTTGTGTTTTTAATTTCCAGCGTCTGGTGGGGTCTAATGTGACTACTTCCAGTGATTCCCAAACTCTCTGTATTAGTTGCTTCTCTGTTACCCTATGAAACACCGCGACCAAAAGCGGCTTACAGAAGTGTTCATTGGGCTTGTGGTTCCCGGGAGAGCCCGCCAATGAGCACCGCAGCGGGCGGCTAGATCAAGAGCCATAGAGGTCGCTCTCATCCTCGTGCAGGGAGCAGACAGAGCAAAGAGGAGGTGGGCTACAACCTCTCAAAGGCTCCTGTGAAGCACTTCCTCCAGTAAAGACCACTGCTCCCAAAGGCCCCATAACCTCTCCAAACAGCACCACTCACTGGGGACCAAGCGCTCAGTTACCTGAGCCAGGGCATGAGTCTTCTCCAGAGAACCACGTCCTCCCTAACGTCTATTTGCTTTACAGTTCAATAGATTTTGCTAGCAATTTTATAGGAACAGAACAGAAGACAGACAATATGTACTTGTATGTAGAACAACTCCGAAAAGCATGAAGAAGAAGGCTGTGCTAGACAGTTTTGTGCCAACTTGACACAAGCCCGAGTCATCTGAGATGAGAGGACCTCAGGAAAATCCCTCCGTAAAAGCGGGTTATGGAGCCAGGCGGTGGGGGTGCACACCTTGGATCCCAGTACTCGGGAGGCAGAGGCAGGTGGATCTCTGTGAGTTTGAGGCCAGCCTGGTCTACAGAGTGAGTCCAGAATATCCGACGGCTCCGTTACACAGAGAAACCCTGTCTCAAAAAAACAAATCCGGTGGGGCATGCATGTGATCCCAGCACTCAGGGAGGCAGGGGCAGGCATCACTGTGAATTCAAGGCCAGCCTGGTCTACAAAGTGAGTTCCAGGACAACAAAGGCTACACAGAGAAACCCTGTCTTGAAAACACCAACCAACCAAACAATACCCTTAAGACAAACACAAACAAACAAACAAAAGCTCAGGTTGTGGGCAAGCCTGTGTGGCATTTTCTTAATTAGTGATTGATGGGGAGGGCCCAGCCTTGTGGGTGGAGCCATCCCTGGGCTGGTGGTCCCTGAGTTCCATAAGAAAGCAGGCTGAGCAAGCCATGGGGAGCAAGCCTGGAAGCAGCATCCTTCAATGGCCTCTGCATCAGCTCCTGCCTCCAGGTTCCTGCCGTGTTTTGAGTCCCTGTCCTGACTTCCCTCACTGATGAAGAGTGGAAGCATAAACCAAATAAAACCTTTCCTTCCCAACATGGTGTTTTATCACAGAAAGGGTAACCCTAACCAAGACAAATGTGGAATCTACTGTGTGGCAAAGACACTCCTAACACCATTTAGCTATAGTCAGTAAGAAACTTATTTTTTCAGGCATGGTGACTAATGCATTTAGAATTAATGCAGGAGGATCAGGAGTTCAAAGCCAGCCTGGGCTATATGAGTCCCTGAGAAAAGAGAAAGAAATTTACTTATTTCTTTAAAAAGTACAATAAAAAGGGCTGGGTGAGGCACCATACAACTATACTATCAGGACCTGGGAGGCAGAGGAAGGCAGATCTCTGTGAGTTCAAGGGCAGCCTGGTCTACAAAGCTGGCTGCCCAGGACGGCCAGTCAGGGCTACACAGAGAAACCCTGTCTTGAAAAACCAAACCAAAACCAAAATACCAAATTTCCAATTTCTAAAAATTTTTACAGCTGAATTGCTATAAAGTTGATTGCTGAATCTGTTCACTGAGACACTTTTTTAAAAAAAAAATCACTTTTTCTTTTTTTTAATTAAGTGTGGTTTTCATTTTTACGATTTATTTATTTATTATGTATACAATGTTCTGTCTGCATGTACACCTGAATGTCAGAAGAAAGCACCAGATCTCACTATAGGTGGTTGTGAGCTCAGGACCTCAGGAAGAGCAAGCAGTGCTCTTAACCTCTGAGCCATCTCTCCAGCCCGAAATCACTTGTTTCTTTCTTTCTTTTTTTTTTTTTTTAAATTAAGTGTGTTTTTTTCTTTTGAAATTTATTTATTTTATTATGTATACAATGTTCTGCCTGCGTGTACACCTGAACACCAGAAGAGGGAACCAGATCTCACTATAGATGGTTGTGAGCCACCATGTGGTTGCTGGGAATTGAACTCAGGACCTCTGGAAGAGCAAGCTATGCTCTTAACCTCTGAGCCATCTCTCCAGCTCACTGAGACACCTTTGACCTTTGCTTATATTTAAATTCATACACCAATGGAAAGCCTACCAATACCTCATTTCTAGCCCCCATTTTTCTATTTGTAGTTATCAATTTAGGTACTTTTTGACCCTATGGACTATAACAGGAACAAAAGACAAAGGAAAAAAATTAAGGATGAAATTTTGGGCTGGGGAGAGGGCTTAGTGGCCAAGAACACTTGGGGCTCCTCTCCATAAAGGTTCACAACTGCTTGCAAGTCCAGAGGAATCTGGTGTCCCCTTGTGGCCTCGAAGGCAGGCACGCATGCACAAACAGGACACACACACACACACAATTTTAAAAAATACCTATGTAATAAAATTAGTGATTTTAAAAAGAATAGAATGTAAAATAAGAAAAGAAAAGCTGGGTGTGGTGGCACATACATACTTTTTATCCTAGCACTAGGGAGGCAGAGACAGGCAGATCTCTGTGAGTTCAAGGCCAGCCTGTTCTACAGAGTGAGTACCAAGACAGCCAGAAGAAGAAGAATTAGAATTAGAAGAAGGAAGGAGGAGAGGGGGAGGGGGAGGAGGAGGAGGAGGAGGAGGAGGAGGAGGAGGAGGAGAGAGGAGGAGAGGAAATGCTTCCCAAGCACTTTCTCTGTAAGTGCAGTGTCCTAGCTGGGTGTCCTTTGGCACAGTTGTTACATACTTGGCATGAAAAGCAGACGGGTTGTTATCTTCAAAAGTCCTCCTGCAAAGCCCTCTGGATGCACGGATGTTTTGAGGTCCTGAACAATTTCTTTTCATACATATATAATTTATTTTTACGTTATGCTCATTGGTGCTTTGCCTGCACGCATGTCTGTGTGGTGTCAGAAGCCCAGGAACTGGAGTTACAGGTAGGCGTGAACCTCCTTGTGGGTGCTGGGAATTGAAGCCCGGTCCTGTGGAAGAGCAGCCAGTGCTGTGAGCAGCTGAGCCACGTCCTGAACAATTTCTTGCACCAGGCACAGAAAGAGTTTAATTTCAGACTCTGGCAGGCTGGCGATGATGAGGTTTCTTCCCCTCCAGTAGAGGGCGCTGTCTTGCGACTGCATTCTATAGAGACCTCCTTACTCCGCCACTTCGCCTTGGGTTAAAGATGAGGCGGCAGCTGGCAGAACGGCTGTTTAACTCACTACGATCCTCTATTTAGGCGGTAGAATCCAGACGGGCTGCTTCTCCAGTGGATCAGAGAGACTGAGGCTGAGAACCCAGGCTCTGCAGCTCTGCAGCTCTGCAGCGCAGGAAGCTGTGAAGTCCCTCCCGGGACTCAGCCTTCCGCAGGCAAGCAGAGACCAGACCTCATGCATGATTCTAATGGACCTCCCCTGACCCTTGTCTTCCACCCCAAAACAGTCGTGGTTTTTGTTTGTTTGTTTGTTTGTTTGTTTTTTTCCCTTGTGAGTTTGGGGACCTCAGCCAGGCCTCCTGGCAGCTGTCCCTCGGGCCTGTACATAGTGTAACCGTCCGGATCCGCATGTGGGAAAACTTATCGGTAACCAGAATGGCTCCAGGCAATCACGATCTTTGTTCTGGAGACCTGCAAGGCATCTAGTGATTAGGAGATAGGGATCTGACTGCATCATCTGGCCCACCCGCTGAGAGCCGGTGCCCACCAGTCTGGAAACAGCCACCAACTATCTAATCTCTCCTAAATCAGCGTCGCAGCAAGGCGGCTTCGCCCAGAGTCCGCCATCTTCCCTGTTTTCCCTCAGAGAGGCTTTCTTTGTCTAGTCAACCAGGTTCCCTTGCTCAACCGGCCTGCCAGGATTAAACTGAAGGATCCAGTGGAGTCAACTCAGTTACACATCCTTGGGACTCAAAGTTAAAGGTGTGCGCTGGGGGTTCCATTGATCTAGAGAAGGTCTGAGCCAGTTTCAACTTCTGTCTTACATCTCTGGAGGAAATAAGCCTCGGGTGATGTCTCAGTGCATCTGTAAATGAGCAGGAAAAAAAAAAAAAAAGGCTTGAGGCAAAAACACCGGAATGCTGGTGGTTGCTGGGAGGAGCGTGGGTTAGGAAGGCAAAGGGTTTTATATGCTAGAAATTCCATGGGTAAAGCGACTGCCTCACAAGCAGGAATCCCCCGAGTCCAATCCCAGAAACCATGCTAAGAAAATAATAAATCTGTGCATCATAGGCGTTTATAATCCCGGTACCGGAGGAGTGGAGACAGGTGGATTCCTGGGGCCAGATGGGAGCCAGCCTGGCCGATTTGGCAAGTTCCAGAAGGAAGACTGACTGAAAAAAAAAAGAGGGAGAAGGTGCTAGGAAAATGACATCTCAGGATATCCTCTGGGACACACACACACACACTACAGAGCGTGTGGGCTCTGTGTGTACTCATCATCCTTTGCCCCAGAGGCAGGAAGATGTTGGGTACCGCTGCCCTGCCTCCCTGAGGAGATTACTCTCACTGAACCTGGACTCCTCAGCTTCGGCTGTGTTGGCCAGAAGTCCTAGAGAGCTGCCTGTCTCCTGGTTTTCACTTGGGTGCTGGGGATCTGGGCTCAGGCTGCTGTCGAGCCTTTTATGGGCTCAATGGTGCAGTACTTGCCCAAGGCCTGTGTGAGGTTCCCAGCTCCAGAGAATCCCAGACACTTCCTTTGGGAGCAGGCAGTAGCTCCAGGTTTAGAAGGAAGGAAAAAACAGCTCACCCTCACCCCACTGAGAATGCATGGCTCCTGAGGCTCTCCAAAAATGTCCAGGGAGAAACTGGGAGTGGGAGAGAAGTCATTAGCTCACACTGTGGCAGCTGTTGAGTTTTGGGTGATGCCCTGGTCTTTGGACTGCTCTGAGTGGTGTAGGGCGGCAGAGTCCCCTACAATTTTGCTCCTCATCCTGAGTAATCAAAGGCCAGGATCACAGTGACCTTTTTTCACAGTGCCCTTTTGGCTGTCCCGGAAGTCACTTTGTAGATCAGGCTGGCCTCAAGCTCACAGAGATCTGCTGGCCTCTGCTGGGGTTAAAGGAGGGAGTTGACATGCCTGGCTCCCAGGGTCTTGTGTGCCAGAGTTGTAAGTCACCCCTGCACAATGCTGCTTTGGTCTTGGGTATGTGGGAATTTAACTTAGGGGCTGTGCTGGGAACATGGAACCTGAGGAAGCCCAGAGCTGAGGGCATAAGAATGCTAGAGTAAGCCTGGCAGAAGCAGGCGGATCTCTGCGAGTTTAAGGGCAGCCTTGTCTACAAAGTGAGTGTAGGACAGCCAAGGCTACACAGAGAAACCCTACTTGGAAACAAAACAAAAAATCAAACAAACAAAAAATTCTTAAGAAGAGACTGGGTGCTGGGCGCTGTGGGGCACATCTATCATCCCAGCACTCTGAGAGGCAGAGGCAGGCAGATCTGTGTGAGTTCCTGTCCAGCCTGATCTGCCTAGTAAATTCCCAAGCAGCCAGAGCTACACACTGAGACTCTGTCAGCGCCAGGCGCTGGGTTGCAGCCTGTCGTCTTAGCACTAGGGAGGTGAGCGCAGGAAGGCTAGGGAGTTCGAGGCCAGCTGGGCCACAGAAAACACTCCCTCCAAACAAACTCACCAGAGTGAGGCATGATACTGCACTCCCGAAGCTGAGGCAGAAGGCTCACAAATGTGAAGCCAGCAGGGGAGTACGGGCTAGCCAGAGCTACAGAGCAAGCCACCCCCGCCCCCAAGTGAAGAGGTAAGGGGGGGGGGGAAGCAATCTCCAGGCTTGGAGGTGTCTCAACGGTATAGCACATGTTTGGAGAGTACAACGCGGGGACAGAAGAGAAGGCCACTGAAGTGAGACTTTCTTTAGGGCGCCGGCTCCCAAATAATGACACGGAGACTTTTATTATTTATAAATGCTTGGGCTTACTCCAGCTTGTTCCCAGCCAGCTCTTATCTGAAATTAACACTTAAGATATTAGTCTACTTTCTGCACATGGCCTGTTAACCTCTCCTCAGTCCTGGCCCCTGTTTCTTCCTGCACGTCTGGCTGGCGACTCTTTCACGCCCTGGGTTCTTTCCCAGAGTTCCTATCTGACTTCCTCTCCTGCCTTTGCTGTTTACCGTTCTGCTGAAGGATATTTGATCTCATTGTGAACCGTAAAAACTTGTGTCTGGTTAGGTGTGGCTCAGCCCTGGCACACACCTTTAACCCAAGAGCTTTCTGTACACAGCATCCAATAAAGTTAACCCTAGGCCAAGAGGCAGAGCAAGACGCCATCTGACAGGGATTAAGTAGAAAGGAGGGACTTTGAGTTCAAGTGTGTTTAAGACTGCGTGGAGAAGAGCGAGCTTTTGGCTTTTTCTTCCTGGGCTGAGCTAGCAAGCTCTTGGCCTTAGGCTTTTGGCTTTGAGCTTCTTGGCTTTTTCCTTCTGAGACATGAGCTGAGTAAGAAGGTCAGCTGGGTGCTTTCTCTGACTCTTTGACCTAGCACAGTGTCACCTTAGCATCCAGCTCTTGAGTCTTTGTTGGTAAAATCGAATGTTTAGGATTTCCTTTCTTTTTATCAACACCCTTCAGCTCTTTATTAAACCAATCAGATGGTGTTGGAGGGAGTGCTTACAAAATATGATGGAGCCAAAGAATAACAGTTCCAAAGTCTGGTCTGTAATCAGATCTCCGCGGGTACAGAATAATACAAAGACAATCTTTACAAAGTGCACAAAACCATCGCCCCAACAGGCCATCATTTTTTCAGTAGCCCAGACTTCTTCCAGGGCAATTTCAGGTGAGTTTCTAGTCAGTGTCCAAGAGGACAACACGACACACACTTCCTGGCTCCATGGCCCCCAAAGCAGGTGGGGGCCAGCAGGGGAACACCAGCCAGCTCAGCGGCTGCTTCGGCCACTTGCTATGACCACTTTAACAACCATAGCTTGAAATCTCTATCTCTGAGCCTTCTCTGTTTCCAGCTTGCTTCCCCTGGTCACTGGATTCAATTTTTAGATATGGATAATATTGAAATATTGTTTTATGCTGTCCTGCTTCATTGAAAGGCTGGCTCTGGAGTTGATTATGGCTCCCTCTTCTCTAGATACAAACATGTTTATTCAAAAGCTGTCTGTCCTATATGACAGGTAAGTCATGTAATTTTGTAACAGAAAAAGAGCAAAGCAAAACAACAAAAACATATGGACTTTTTTTCTAAGTGCTTCTAAGATGTTGATTTTCATTTTTTTAAAAGATTTATTTATTTATTACATATACAATGCCTGTACCCCAGAAAAGGGCACCAGATCTCATTATAGATGGTTGCTAGCCACCATGTGGTTGCTGGGAATTGAACTCAGGACCTCAGGAAGAGTAGCCAGTGTTCCTAACCTCTGAGCCATCTCTCCCGCCCAGATGTTGATTTTCTAGGACTTTTGCTAAAATATAGACTTTATCTCAAGATTTATAAAACTATTATATAAACTCTATACTTCAACATTTATAAGTTTATTGGGTATGGTTAAAGATTTATAAAGTCTATAACAGAAATTTAACTTAATACTTATAAACAAGGGGCTGGAGAGATGGCTCAGTGGTTAAGAGCACTGTCTGCTCTTCTGGAGATCCTGAGTTCAATTCCCAGCAACCACATGGTGGCTCCCAACTATCTAATCTATACTGGGGTCTAATGTCCTTTTCTGGAGTGCAGTTGTACAGAGTACTCCTATATATAAAACAAACAAATAAATAAATCTTTTAAAAAACTTATAGCAAAAGGTTTCATAATTAAAAAACTATGTCTGGGTGACTTTAGTACAACAACATACTGCATCTATAACTTGGATTCTACTCTTTGGTTTTTGTTTGTTTGTTTGTTTGTTTGTTTTGTTTTGTTTTTAGTTTTTTGAGACAGGGTTTCTCTATGTAGTCCTGGCTGTTCTGGACTAGATTTGTAGACCAGGCTGGCCTTGAACTCACAGAGATCTGCCTGCCTCTGCCTCCCTGAGTGCTAGGATTGCAGGTGTACATGACTGTGCCCAGCTTGTTTTGTTTTTCTGAGACAGAGTTTCTCTTTTTGTAGTGTTGGCTGTCCTGGATTTGATTTGTAGACCTGGCTGGCCTTGAACTCACAAAGATCCACCTGCTCTGACTCCTGAGTACTGGGATTAAAGGCATGCACCACCACTTCCTGGCTAACTATTTGCTCTTAAAAAGAAACTAAATGACAGGTCTTCTGGATGTCAACTTTATTTCAAATGTCATGGATTGAATAAAGATGTTTATTCTTAAAGATCCTCAAATTCATTGAGTCTCTATTTTATCAAGCTAAAGACACTGTCATTTGATATATGCAAAAATTCTTCCAATAATTTTGCCAATTCAAGTATGCACTTTAAATAGAGGATTAAGACTAATAAAAACTCATTTTAAAACTGTCAAGACAAAATTGCTGCCAAAAGCAAAACCAAATAAATGAGGAGATAAAAGAAACTTTCTCGTGGAAAAAAAAAAAAATTAGCTCAGGCCACCTCCTGGCTGAGGGCTACTTACCTTTGTGATGATTTTGATGCCAAGCTGACAGTCACTGGCAGGAACTGGCATCCCTAGTTCTATTAGTTTAGTGTTCAGATTAAATATAACTTAGAAGTGTGTCACTGTGCCTAGCAAGCTTCTCCCTCCACCTCGTGGGTTACTTCCTCTTTGTTATTTTACACACACACACATACACACACACACACACATGGGGGAGAGAGAGGGACTTTTGCTGCCAGAATGTTACATGAAATGGTTTCTCGGTAGCCTTAGATATCTACAAATATGCATGCGATTTTTACCACCTGAACAGCCAATATCTTAGAAGATCCACACAGAAGCAGGCTCCTAAGCTAAGGGTCTAGATAAAAATGCCTAAAAAGATCCCAAAGCAAAACAGTAGAAAATTGATGGATAAAGGACAAAAAGAAAAAGAAAACAGGGGCTGGAGAGATGGCTCAGTGGTTAAGAGTACTGGCTATTCTCCCTGAATGACCGGGGTTCAATTCCCAGCACCCACATGGCAGCTCATAACTGTCTAACTGGTGGATCCATCCAACTCCCTCACAGTGATATACCAAATGTACACAAAAATAAAGTTTAAAAACTCTTAAAAAAAAAAAAAAAAGAAAAAGAAAACAAGAGGGAAATGAGGATTGCAAAAAATGCTGGTCCCACAGGGAGTTCTAGAGCAAAGACAGCATCTTAAAGTCTGCTTTGTGGGCCTGTGAGAGATGGCTCAGTGGTTAAGAGCACTGGCTGCTTTTCCAGAGGTCCAGATTTCAATTCCCAGCACCCTCATGGCAGCTCATGATCATCTGTATGTAACTCCAGTTCCAGGGAATCTGGCACCCTCACATACAGACATACATGCTTGCAAAACACCAAAGCACATAAAATAGAAGTAAACAAATCTTTAAAAAGATTAAAAAAAAAAAAAGTCTGTCTTGCTTTGAAACAAAGACACTGACTTCGATGATGAGCGCAAGCCTGTTGCTGGCTCTCCAGGACAGGAAAGCCTAAATATGTCTTTATGCAGGGAAGACTTAGAGGCTGCAGTCTAACCAATCCTACAAACCAATGCTGTGAACGGAAAGTCCGAGAATCCAGGTCCTCAAACCCACAAGGCTGAGTGTCTCAGCTGGTCTTCCAAGCTGCAATCCCCAAGAGGTAGGCTCCAGTGCCGGTGAAGAAACGGACATGCAAGCAGGCAGAGAGCAGAACCTTCCTTCTTCCATGTTCTTACACAGGCCTCCGGCAGGAGCGGCCCAGATGAAAGGTGTGTCTTCCCACCTCCAGATCACTGCTGTGCCTTCTACATTGGTCCCCACAGAAGGGGCTTCGCCGACTTCAAGCCAAGCAGACCCTCTCTCACAGGTGTGCCCTCCTTTTCTCTGGACTGTAGTTCACTCAGGATGTGGTCAAGCTGACAACCAAGAATAGCGATCACAAGATCCACAGGGAACCCATCCCCCTCAGTGCCTTACAGAAAATACTCCCAATAACCAAGCTGTAAGCAAACTCTGCAGCCACACGCCGTGTAATGTCGGGTAATGGTGAAGGCCAAGGCCACAATGTGATTGAAAAATGGCATTTAACTTTGAGAAAAAATTGTATACAGAGAATTAGAATTAAGAAATCTAACGTCAGGGCTGCAGAGACGGTTCAGAGGTTAAGAACACTGGCTGTTCTTCCAGAGAACAGCAACCACGTGGTGGCTCAAACCATCTATAATAATATTTGGTGCCCTCTTCTTGCCTGTAGGTACAAATGCAGGCAGAATACTGTATAAACAATAAATTTTAAAATCTTTAAAAAAAAAAATCTAAGGTCTTGAATTTGTTGTTTGTTTGTTTTTTGAGATAGGGTTTCTCTGTGTAGCCTTGCTGTTCTGGACTCGCTTTGTAGAAGCAAGTCTCAGACTCACAGAGGTCTCCCTGCCCCTGCCTCCGGAATGCTGGCATTACAGGCATGGACCACCGTGCCCGACTTAAGGTCTTGGATTTGAACTGAGAGTCTAGCTGAGCATCTATGTTGTCTTAAAGACTTAGACCCTAGTTCCGGCTCCAGATCTGTGATCCTCTCCTCTCTACCCCATGTCTCACAGCGTCTCACTCATTGCGATCCTCCTGCCTCAGCCTACTGGGATCACAATGTGTTCCCTAACCCCCAACCTAGGGATAGCTGATTCCAAGCCAGGTGTGGAGTGCACTGTAACCCCAGCGATTGGAATGCTGATGCAGGGGGATTGCTGTGAATCTGAGGCCAGCCCTGGGGGGGGGGGTAGGACCCGAGAAAGACACCCTTTTTCCTTTCAGTGGGGGCCTGAGTAGGATCACGATAGGAAAATCCCCAGGCCCGGAACGGCACCCGGGCTGCGCTGGCAACCTGCAGAAGGCCGTCTTCTCCTACCATGGGGGCTCTGCAGCCTGAACTCCGGTTCTTGGTCTTGGTGGCAAGCAGTTGTGCATGCTGAGCCACCTCCCTGCCTACTTCACTTCTCCCTCCTCCTCCTCCTGGACAAGGTCTCATTGGCCCAGGCTGGCAAACTCACCCTGTAGAGATGGCCTTGAACTCCTGATCCTCCTGCCTCCCTAGCCCGAGCAGGGGTGTGCCCCGTGCTTGGCTTATGTGGCGCTGGAAATTGAACCCAGGGCTTCCTGGAAGTTCAGTGAGTACTCTTGCTAACTGAGAGGCATCCTCAGCCTAAATACTTCTTCTGGCAAATTTCATGTACTATCTAAAGGCATGAGAGAATGAAAACATCACCGTTACAGCCCAGTGACTGCATCCAGGCAGCAAGCGCCAGTTCTGTAACATTCCAACAACCTGCCACAATCAAAGCACACAGTAGGAGGTTTTCCTGCCACTGAGTCTGCACCCAATCACACTGTACAGGAAACAGAAGGCAGAGAATCTGTTAGAGGACCAAAGAACACAATCGGTAAAATTCGCGCTGTATTGGGCGCGGTGGTGCCGGCCTTTGATCCCAGCACTAGGGAGGCAGAAGCAGGCGGATCTCTGAGTCTGCAGCCAGCGTGGTCTACAGAGTGAGTTCCAGGACAGCCAGGGCTACATGATAGGACCCTCTCTCAAACAAAACAACAAAACAAAACAAAAGTTAAGGCTGTCCTTGAGCTGAGCACTGCCGGAGCTGTGTGAGAGATGACTGCACGTGGAATTCATTACATCACTTGACTTTTATATTTCTTTGTAATTTCTGTAACAAAACCCAACTTCCCACCCCACGGTGAGACACCATGACTTGTGTACCCACGAAATGTGCTCTGATGGGGAAGGAGCGCTTTGGGGCTGTCAGGGCTTGCAGTGTCGGTTTTGGGGTTTTCCTTTTGTATGTGAGTGTCTATAAGTGTGTGTGTGCATGTGTGTGTACATGTGTGTGTTTGTATGTATATGTGTGTAAATCAAATGTAGGGCGGTGCTGCATGATGCTTGCTGCTGTGCTTCCTCCAGATGAAGAGGGAGCAGGAAGCCGAGTCTGTGCAGTTCCATTGCACTTGTTCAGAACTTGGCATGGCCATGCATGATCTTCCTGCATGGGGAGTGTGAAACACTGGCCTCTGGGGAGATAAGGACAAAGATAAAGAAACTGCCACTTGATAACAACAGAGGGGAAAAAACCCCACAAGAACTACAAAGCCCCAAAAGTCTTGTTATAAGGTATTTCCAACAGCCATGGGAAAGGTCTAGAACAGTTTTAGGGAGGGAATGCTTGAACTCCTGTGCCACACAATCTGTAAACACAACAGCTCAGAACTCTATATTCAAGACCTAAAACAATGGAAACATCTTGTAACACCAAGGTGTAAACCCTCATGACCCTAAATGAGGCCATTGTTTCTGTGGAATATGAAAGGAATTAGCAATCAAAGGGAAATAAAGTGTATCTTCGCTAGAACAATTTTTTGTTTTTTTTTTGAGACAGGGTCTCAACTCCGTAGCCCCCGCTGGCCTGGAACTCACAGAGATCCGTTTGCCTCTGCCTCCCTGGGATGAGAGGTGTGCTTCACCACATTCAGCCAGAACAAAAAAAAATTTATGTGTGGTACTGGGACTGAACCCAGAACCTTAAATACAGGCAAGAGTCTACCACTGAGCCAGGCCTCCAGTAATAGAACTTGTTCTTCCTAGGACACTACCAGCTGGGCACAGTAGCTGACAACTGCAATCCAGTACCAGGCAGACTGAGGCAGGAGGAGCAGAAGTTTGAGAATAGCCTGGCTACACAGGAGACCTCATTTCCTGCCAAGCCAGCTGAGCCTGGTATGCACACCTATACATGAAACACTGCAAGTGGAGGCGGCACAACTCTGAGCTCAAGGCTGTATTGAGAGCCATATGGTGTCATCCTGTTTTGGAACACCAGACCAAACAATCCCACGGCGCCGGCGTGGTGGCTCTGGCTGTCGGGCCACATTTGACAGGCTGAGGCAGAGCTGCTGCAAACTGAGGCCAGACGGGGCTACCTAGTGAGTTCCAGCGCCCAGAGTGAGACGTCATAGCAAAAAACAAAAAAGCAAGAACCTGTAGGATGAGATAGTTACGAATTATATAATGATTTAAAAGTCCCGCATCTGAAGCTTTTATGTCTCCAGTCTAAAGACAAACAAATCTGGGCGTAGGGTTTGAACAGAGGTGTTTAAAAAGATCCACAGTGGGGCTGGGGAGATGGCAGTGTCCTCGCCATGCAGCCATGAGGACCGAGTCTGGTCCTCTAGCACCTAACAAATGGATCAGGCCAGGTGTCCCTATAATCTTGATGGGAGGTAGAGACAGGGCTCGCTGACCAGCCGGTCAGCCAGCTCTAGGTCCAGTGAGAGGCCTTGGCTCGAAAAGTAACATGGAGTGATCAAGGGAGACATGCAACCTTCTGATGTTTACATGCATGCCTCTCCCAACATGTGTGTACACACACACACACACACACACACATACAAAGACACAGACAGTTCGGTATCCCAGTCACCCAGTGAAATGCAAATAAAAAGCACAGATGCAGCTCACTAGGATACCAAGCCTAAAAATGGGCATAGTGTTGAGGAGGATGTGAAGACGTGGGACTATCAAGGCGCGCACGGTGAAGGCGTCACCACTGGCTGGTTTTCGGGGGTCTCCGGCGCACCACAGAGGCTTCATTCCCGGGAGTAAGCCCGAAAAGATTGTTAGCATTTCCCACAGGGAGCTGACACAACACTTAAAAGAGCCCGGAGTGGAAACCCAAACGTCCATTAACTAACGAGTCTACACCACAGAACGCCCTCAGGGGTATCGATGGAGTAATTCTGTAAGATGAATGGCCTTGAAAACTGTTGGGGTATTCCTGTGCACTGTGTAAAGGCTGTGTCTCTGTTTTTCAAATGCTGATTTCTGTATGGGCAGAGGGTGGCACACAGGCCTGACTTTGGTATTAGTTTTTTGCAGCATCAAAGTCTCATTTTTGTAAGCACGCTCCCCTCACCTCCTGTTTGGTTTAATAAAGAGCTGGTTTGTCCATAGGGAGGCAGAAGAGGAAAGGCAGAACTTCCGGGCAGGGAGAGGAACTCTGGGAAAAACCAGGCACGGGGATTTGCCCACCAGACACGGAGGAATTCAGACTTACAAGGGCATGGTGAGAAGTAACGGGGCCACATGGCGAACGTGGACTAGAATTAACGGGATTAGTTAAGTTATACGAGCCAGTTGGGCATGAGCCAGCTAAGGCATAGGCTATTATAAATAAAAATGTCTCTATAACATTATTGGGAGCTGTCGGATTGGGACTGTCTAGCCATAATTGGCGCCCATCATGGTAGGCAGAAATCCAACCTTAGAGTCCGAGAAAAGTTCTAGATGGAAGGCGTGTAATGGAAGTTTAGGTTTCTTTAAAAACACAGTTATGTTATGTAATTCCGTCTTTGTATAAATCCCAAGTGTGGGCTTTTAGTTTGGCTTTAGTTTGCCCACAGCTGATAACTGCCTCCTGCAGGGCGTGGTCTTTGCCAGCTGGTAAAGGCCTGCCTCTTTAAGGAGAGATTTAAAAGAGATTCTTCGAGGCTCAGTGGCTCCGAGGAAACTGCTTGCTGCCTTTGCTGTTGACAGAGACTGG